>OY723323.1:779565-890727 GCA_963210315.1 Rhynchopus euleeides | reverse complement strand
GCTTGGCAATGCGCGAAGTACGAAATTGAAACTTGTTTCTCCTGGCCCAACCGTCGATCCACTCCACCGAAGCCTGGAAGCCTTTCGGGAAGGGAACAAAGGACATGGCAAGCTCCTTGATTTTGCGGCGCGTCGTTGGCAAGTCGTTCTTCCGCCGTTCTCCCACTTCTTTAAGCACGTGGGCCTCCACCTCAGGAAAGAAACACGACCTCCCCCTCCCCGCCTTTCTTTTGGCATGTGTTTTTCCGCAGCTGGTCCTCGAAGGCTACATCTATGGTGAGGTGTGTCTGGGGCCATCCGTCCACATCTTCTCGTTGGTGGTAGGGACTGCGGACGCCGTAGATGAGGAGTCGTTTAATGCGCGCCGCTCTTCAGCAGTGATTTTGACGCCTCTGGACCCCAGGAGTTTGCGGGTTTCCGGTTTTGCGGTCTTCAGCAGTGGTTCTGATGCCTCTGGACCGCAGGAGTTTGCGGGTTCGCTGGTTTCCCGTCCGTATGTGTCTGAGGGGGGATGCCCCGATTCCCTTCGTCACGACATATCTTTGAGCGTAGGTCACTTCCCCCCTCTACGGACCCCGTGCACCCTGGTTCCCCTAAGTGGCACCAATAGACCCCGTTGTCCCCATTCCTTGCCCCAAAGTTTGCAGATTTGTGTGTCTCCAAAAAGAAAGAGTCCGGGTTTTGTTTGTGCGCACGAGCGGCAGTGTGTTGTGGCCCCTGTGAAGGGCGTTGCTGTGATAAAAGTGGTTTTGTGTTGCTCACTCAAAACACACTGCGCGCGGGTACGCTCCCACTGACTCTTTCGCTGTGACAAGCAAGCTTGTTTGGGCAAAAATCTCAAAAAAAACGAAAAATTTCCCCAAAAAAAAGGGTGAAAAGTAAGTACTACTATTCAACGGCCCAACGTGCCCCAGAGCCCCAAAAAAATAAGTACTACTATTCGGCTAAGTACACGGTGGACTCCAGCGGCCCTAGCGGGAGTCTGGGAGCGGGAGTCTGAGCGGGTGTCAAAGACTCCCGCTAGCGGGAGTCTATACTCCCGCTAGGGGGAGTCTGACTCCCCCTAGCGGGAGTCTTTTCACCTATTTTCATCCATTTTTCCCATGATATAGTTACAGTCTACTGGCGTGGGGGGTAAAATCATGGTGGAAGAGGGATGGGGAGGGGCTTGTTTTGCTTCTGTCAGTTTCCCCGGACTCTGGACTACCTACCTATCCTCCTGGTAGCGGCTACACCTGCGGAGGTGAGCGGTTAGAATTTGAGGTGTCAAAGTGCGGCCATCGCCTGTCGTAGTTGTGTTACACCTTGGGCAAGACAAGCCATCCTGCAGGCCTCATCTTCTTCGTCAGAACTGTCATCCCCCTCCTGCTGTGCGCGTTGGTCAAGCGTGCTCAAAGTCGCCTCGGATGACACGAATGGTGTGAAAGTCGCCCCCAGCGGGATTGGCATTTTGCACAAGCAGAGCGATAATTTGCGGTGTCCTTCGGGGAACCGGAACAGGAAGTAGGGCGCGCTGATGGGTTCAACGAAGTCCTGTGTGTTGCAGTGCACAAACCCCTTCTGCAGCTGTGTCAACTGTGTGCAAAGAACATACACAGCCAATCTATGAGCGTGTCGGGTGTGCAGACACGGACACAGGATGACTTCTCTATACCCGAGGATCCCGTCCTGCGACAGGTGCGCAACCTTCCAAGGCATGCCCGATGCGCGCCGCTTCTCTTCTGCCATCGCAAGATCTCTCTCGTAAGTTGCGGAGCTGGCGATTGTAACGGCATCTTTCTTGCGATGTCCGTTCTCTGCTTCTTCAAATTCGTCGTTGTTCTGCAGAGGCACTGCATCTTCTGGAGCCCACCAATGATGGAGACTGTGTACGTAGGCATTGCGCGTTGATCCCTTTTCGGCATGCTCCATCAACCAGTGAAATATATGCCCTGAGATCCGAGCACGCAAGAAGGGAATCCGGGCTGACTCATCCTTGCATCCCCAGAAGCGCCAGGGGATGTCTGCATACCGGAAATGCATGAGGTCTGCAAGGGAGACAAAGAGGTAGCGGAACAAGCCCTTGTAGGTGGTGTCCTGTGACATGGCAAGCACGACCTTCCGGAACTGAGCACCTGTCCCATTCTGCGACACATTCAGTGCAAGGTTTGTACAGGTCTTGTCGAATATTTTTTTTGTTGTCTCATCCAGTACCCTGATCAGCCGCATGGCGAGCCCCTTGCAGTCATGGAGTGCTGGGGTGACGTAGCGGGCATTGGGAAGCACACCTGCCAAGAGGGAGGGGTAGCCAGCCTCTTTCATCTCAGAGAGAGTCAGGTGCGGGTATCGATGCACCTGTTGATACCAGCGTTCTTCTGGGATGTCGCACAGTGAGCATCGGTGCCCTCGCCCCCCGCATCGCCTCATTGTTGCCCACTGCTGATCTATACTCCCGCTAGCGGGAGTTGGACTCCCCCTAGTTGAGACTCCCGAAAAGGGTTAAACCCGGTAGTGGTACCCTACCCCCGCTGGAGTCCACCGTGCAAGGCCGGATCAGCCCACGGGTGGGTTTGAGGAAGAAATCTGGGGGGGCAAATTTTGCTGCGACTTCCGGTTTCACCCGGCCGAACTCCAGCATCTATCCAGACCCACGGTGCCAAGCCGTTCGCCCGTGTCGCGATCATTCGCGGCTTCAGGCTGCCCCCGACGACACGTTTGTATCCTGCACCTTGCCATACTTCGCCTCCACCTTGTATATGACGGAGAGCGCCCTCCTTCCGCATCGTTGCGACTTCCCTGACAGCGAACTTATCCATGTCAGGGAAGACATGGCAATGATTGCGTTGGCCACCTGGGTGCTGTGCTGGTGGAGCTCCTTGCTCAACACCGTTGCTAGGAGCCTTCTAATGGATCCCAGTGTCAGCACACTGCCCCCTTTTTTAACAGGGAAGGCCGTGCAAAAATCATGCACAATGTTCGTCGCCTCCGCAGCCTCGGGACTCTCTGCGCTCTTCTTCTTCTTAATCGACTTTGCCGCCGGCTTCGCTGCCGGCTTCGTTGTCGTCTTCCCCATTTTTGTGAATCAGGTCTGCGAGCTGGGATGGGTGGAAACGTCCGTTTCGTTTGGTGTGGCTGTACTTCAGTGACGAGTGCCACATTGCATAGGTATCATGGGAAAAATGAGTGAAAATAGGTGAAAAGACTCCCGCTAGGGGGAGTCAGACTCCCCCTAGCGGGAGTATAGACTCCCGCTAGCGGGAGTCTATACTCCCGCTAGCGGGAGTTGGACTCCCCCTAGTTGAGACTCCCGAAAAGGGTTACCCTACCCCCGCTGGAGTCCACCGTGTACTACTATTCAACTAAGTACGTTTATTTGACCCCCCCCTGTAAGAGATTCCGCGTTTTAACCTCTTAATTCTAAGACCTTAGTTTTTCTGCAGGGGTTTCCCTATTGGGAAGGGGTTACAGAACATCTTTGCTCAGAAACTGACCTCGGCTCGACGGACTAGGATGGTATCAGCCCAGGAATCTCTCATCCCACCCCCAATCCTGCAAAAGCCTGCACGGTCCAAATAACATTCGCTTTTTTGCATGCTTGTATGTATGCGCGTTCCTCACTTCCACACCTGGCACACACAAGCAGCCGCAATATGGCAAAGAGAGCGGCTGACTCCGATGAGGATTCTATTACTGCGGAGCTGTCACAGGCACAAACTGTTGCCGTAGATGCTGCAGCCCTGTTGCTGCAGAAAAAGGCGAAGTCGTTTCTGGTGGACCTGGCGAAGGCGGAGGGGGTGGAGGCGGCCGGCACGAAGCCCCAGCTGGCCACAGCCATTGCCAAGGCCCGCATCCTGGCTGGCGAAAGAGGCACGGAGGAGGAGGAAAAGCCCAAAAAGAAGCGGGGCAAGAAGGCGGGGGCGAAGACTGCTGCCAGGAGGCAGCTCGCGCAGGACCTGGGGGCCCTGGCAGATCCCCCGGCGGAGGACGTTGGTGACGACGCGCCGGCCGCACCCCCTGCTGACCCCCCACCTGCCCCCTCCCAGAGGAAGGTACTGGGCGATGCTCTCCGCAGGGAGATGAAGAAGCACACCGACTGTGTCTGCGTGAAGGTCGGCGACATCAAATCACACTACAGGAATTCCAAGCAGCTGACGAGCGTTTACGCAGCGGCTCAGGAGGTCCCCTCCTGCGATATCTGCGAGGTGTTGTGGATGCCCCATGTCCAGGCAGGCGACCTGGGGGACCACTTCACCGGCAGCAAGCACGTGGGGAAGAAATCAAGGCAGAAGAAGGGGGAAGAGGGGCAGGTCACAATTGTGACTGCATTTGAAGCGAGTGAAACCGCTCTGCATGACAAAATCGCGAAAGGGGTGCTCTACACGGGGATCACAGCGGGCGCGATGCAGGGTGTACTCTCCTGCCTCGCAGGCACACGCATCCCCAAGGACCCCCCGAAGGTTGCTCCGCTGGTGAAGAAGCTGGGCGACGAGCTGACGAAGGACAGCGAGAAGGTCATCACGGCCAAGCTGAAGGGGGGGAGGTACTGCATGTCGCATGACAACAGTGGGATTGGCGACACGAAGGCGACGGCCATCATCCTCAGCGCTGTAGGATTCGCCGCATCGCTGATCTTCATACGTCCGGAGGAGCGGAGGGGGAGCCAGACCGGGGTCGAGCTGTCGCAGGACATCAAGCGCGAGCTGACGCGCCTCAGCTTGCCCCCCCCCTTCCTCATCAGATCCGACAAGGGCGGGTCCAACGCAGCTGCAAGCCGTGAACTCGCCGAAGCATTCGGTGTCCCCTTCGTGTCGTGCGTCCCACACTTGGTGAACAACTGTGGCGACGTCTGCGAGACCTGGATGCTGGCCAACCTGGAGAAGAAGTTCCCGGGGTGTGCCGCCTTCGAGGTGTCCCGCCTACTCAACAACTTGCTGGGCGGGGATGAGAACAAGTATCGGCACAGACGGTGGGTCGAAGTGCAGATGGAGTGTCTCTCCGGAGTTGCTGTGTCATCGCTGGAGACCATCCTCGGGGAAGTCGAAGAACTCAGGGAGGACTGCACGCCGCAGGAGGAAGCCGATCTCTTCGAATCGTGCGCCGGGAAGATCCGTGCAGCCCTCCGCCAGCCGAACGAGGCAGTCTCCACCGCTACCACCCTCAAGGATATCCTTCCAGCAGCGCATGCTGTTCTCGACGCTGCAAAAAAGAACAACACAAAGGAGAAGGTGCCGGCTGTGAAGTGCCCCCTCCCAGGTGATACTCGGTACTCGTCTCGCATCGAAGTGTACACCCACGTGCGCCAGCGCATGAAGGCGCTGTTCGTGTTCGTGAGCACCGAGCTCCAACAGGGCAGTACGACACCCAGCATGGGGAAGCTGGGCCAGCTGCTCAAGGATCTGGGGGTCACACGGCTGGAGAAGGAGTTGCTGGAGATGGAGCGGGCAAATTCGCCGATCATGGAGCTGCTGGCTTCCTACACCACCCCCTCGAAGAAGTCGCACAGCCACTCTGTTTGGGGTGACATGGAGGGGAAGATTCAGGACCTTGACAACATCGCGTACGCCAAGACGGAAAAAGAGTTTCCCGGCCGGGGAGCCACCAGGGGGGATAAAATCCAACTTGCTGCCTTCACGTGGCGCCCCCTGTGATTACCCTCCTCCGAGGGGAAACTAAAGCAAGCTCTGGTAACTCTTTTTCCGCTGTGTGCCCTGTTTCATATATGCGGAGGGGCCCTTTCTGCACGGCTTTGGTTTTATTGATGTTGTGGTGTGCGTGGTTTATTTTCCCTTTTTTTGTTGTTTTCGCAGCATTTTATGCTGTCGGGTGAGCTTCCGCCCCATGGGAGGCGCTCCTTCCGGCTTGCGCTGCCCACCCATCCCACCCCCGTCCCCTTCCCACATTCTTTCTTTTCTTTTAGGGGAGACGTCCTCGCAGTGGCTGTTTGGCCTGACGCGATTCCCCGCCTCAAAGCAGACCCACCTGGCAGCTACTCAAGGCACATGAGGAGTGAGAGGCGTCAACGGGCGCAACGCCCCTCCCTGCGGTCCGGCTTCCGCCACGTGGCTGACTCAAAGCAGCGAAGTGACCAACGGGAGCGACATGAAAAAAAAAAAAAAAAGAGAAAGAATTTCTCGAGCGGGAAAAGAAGTCCCTGGAAGACCTGCTGGATGCCAAGTCCCCAGTCGCAGCTGTCCTCTCAGAGGAGCTGAAGGTGCGGTGGTGGGGGAACAAGTCGGAGGGGTCGTACTACTACTGGAAGGCGATGAGACACGTGAACCCACGTGCTGTCAAGATCATGGGGAACACTGACAACCTGATGTCCTTCCAGGATATCACTGCCTGGATTCCGGCGTTCCGTGAAGTCGAGGAGGCGGCGTGGGTAGAGTATGTGGATCACTCCAAGAAGGAGGGCATGAAGGGCGATGTGGACTCCTTCTGGCTGAACTACGGGGAGTGCGCGCTGCGTACTCTGTGCCTTGATCTGCTGGCGGTGACTGCATCGACTCTGGGGTGTGACAGCGTGTTTTCTATCGCGCGCCGTGTGCTCCCCCCGTCCCGCATGGCAGCGCACGCATCAACTCGGGCCCGAATCCTCTTCCATGCCTGCAACCAGGACCTACCCAACCAGTTCGACCGGACCCTGCGGAAGGGCTATCCTGCTGCGACTGGGCCGAAAGTCGTCGAGTGGGAGGACGACATTCTCCAGCCCACCACCATCCCGAAGAATGTGCTGGCTTCTTTCGAAGAGGCAGTCTCTGCCATCAATGCACACGCGTACACCGCGTGAGATGATCCGCTGAGCGGCAAAACTCCAACCTGTATTCTGCTGCCGCTCTGTGACTCAAGCGTACTTTTGCAGTGTGGCATTTCTCTCACACTATGTTGCCACTTGCTGCCACGCAAATAAGAGTCCTCGTGGGGGATGTGAGTGTTGGAGTCAACTGAGTGTGTGGTGGGGGGGGGGGGGGGGGCACGAACGTGCGTGTGGTGGGGGCGCGGGGGGCGGGTGTGTGCAGGAACCTGCTGGGTTCACCCGCTGTCAACGTAATATTGCTGAAGATCGAACTAAGGTCTTAACCTCTGAGTGTAAGACCTTAAAGAGGTTACACTAAGAGGTTTAAGACCTTAATTAAGGGGATTCAGATGTTGGGCTTTTTTGGGCCGTTTATGGACTAAGGTCTTAATCTAAGAGGAGGAGGAGGTAGATTTGGCGAAAAAAATTCCTCTCTTATTAAGATCTGAATACATCCATGTCCTATTTTCCTTTGGGGATTCGCCTCCTGCTTACCGTACCGAGCTGAGGAAACACACTTGACAACTCCCTGTTGCCTGCACATGACATTGGGCACTGCGATTCTCTGTCGACTGTACAAAGAAAAATGGCTTCCGCCCTGCCTGTCGCTCGACAAGCAGCAGACACCCGAGAGCAGAGAGGAGTGTAGCAGCCCGGTTCGCCCCCGGGTTGTCCCAGAAATCCAGCACACCCTCGGAACGTGGTGGCCTAGTCGTAGATCACCCAGGCCCTGCTCGTGACCTCCCCGAAACAGAGGGGAGGTGGCACCGGAGTTCTGACACCCCTACGACTCATGCGGCCGTACCCGCTCGGGCACAGACGGCGGACCGCAAACCAGAAGGACTTCCCTGATTCCGTGCCGTCCCACCTTCTGCGCATGCGGTCGCCAGCCCAGGCCAGCTCCCCTGCCAGGGGCACTGGGGGGTCGTACTTCCCCACCTCAGACACTTTCTCGATGACATTCTCAATGTCGGTGTACACTGCGTCGACAGGGGCACGCCGTTGGCACACCCAGCTGCGCATCGCAGTACTTCTGGAGCAGCGATGCGAGGGGTGCCGTCAGGCGGACGGCGGCCTGCAGGTGGGACTCGAGCCCAGCGATTTCGTGGGCATCTCTGCCAACCGCAGAAGCGACGCACACGTAGCAGGGCCGCTGTCCTGCAGCGGGCCCGGAAGATTGTATAAATGCCCGGGGACGTGGTGCAAGGTGCAGATCCACTCAAGCGGTGCAGGTAGTGTGTGTCGGAGAGAAGCGGGATCGCACGGCCGGTGGTGCCGTCTTGCTCGCCTGCTTCTCCCTCTCAGCTGCGTCAGAGATGTGGCACAGCACATCCTTCAGCGCCAGTGCGGTCGTGAACCCATCCAGCTGGTGCTGCATATTGCCCGGGATGATCGCCCGTGCCTTCGGGAATAAATCAGCGAAGGCGGTGTCCTTCTCATCCGGGGTGCTGTCGCCGAGATCAAGGGAAAGCTCTGTCGGAAGAGCCCTGATGCCAGTGAGCGACACCCACCTCTGCCTGCACGGTCATCTACGACACACGTGCCTAGATTGGCCGCAACCAGGTTCAGCCCCTCCTCGGGACACACTTCTTGACAGCATCATGCACCACGCCAGCCGGTGATCCGGTGAACAACGCACCTCGGGCGATCCGAAGTTGCAAGCCTGCCACTGAGGGTATCGCACTCCGACAGCGCCAGCTGTTTCCCTGGCTCTGCACTTTCAACGCTGCGTTCTTC
Source organism: Rhynchopus euleeides (assembly GCA_963210315.1). NCBI lineage: Eukaryota > Euglenozoa > Diplonemea > Diplonemida > Diplonemidae > Rhynchopus > Rhynchopus euleeides. The sequence continues at coordinate 882,218 of OY723323.1, read as the reverse complement.
TTCTTCTTGATATGGCGCGGTCCGTCAAAGTGGTCCACGAAGTCTGAACTCTTCGCATCATACTTGAAGGCGCGCTCACAATGCTTGCTGCAGGGTATCCCTTGCAGTGGGGAGGCACTCCTGGTGGTGGGATCTCGCCTGCTGACCCACGCCCCATACAAAATTCCCAGGTAAAAAAAACGGCCGTTTTTTAAAATGCTGAAAATCAGCGGCCGTTTTGAACGATTTTTGAACGATTTTTGGCCGTGCTCGTAGCATTCCCCGTTGAGGGGGTCGCTATTTCGTGTTCTCCTGGCCGCACGGAGGCATTGCCTTACGTCGCCTCTTCCTCTTTTCCTTTGGTGGTGTGTTGGTCTGGCACAGAGGGCGGGACCGTGCTGATATGCACAGTGACGACTCTCCCTTTTGTTTTGTGCCCGCCTCCACCGAGATTCGGCTGATGCCTCTCAGACTGGGGGCGGGCGGTCGCCGACCCTTTTCTGTACGAGGTTTTCCACAGGCTGCACACCTGCCCCGCGGCTGTGTGGCAGTCTTCGCGGAGTGCAATGCGAAGGTCTGGCCTGACGTGGTGTGACTATTTAGACTCCAGGTGTCTCCACCCTTCCTGGTCTGGGGAGCCTCGGTACCCAAGCAGTTTTCGGTCATGCCCTGGACCACGGCCGTGCTAGACTCCTGGTGCAGGCACCCGTCATGGTCCGGGGACGGCCCCCCCAGGCAGTTTAACGTCTTACCCAGGACCTTGGCTCCGCTGCGGGGAATTGAACCCCGGTCTGCCGGGTGAGAGCCGGCTGTTCTAACCACTATACTACAGCGGAAAGTGAAGGGCATACCCGGGGTTTTTGCAAGTCCACAAAATACAAGGGAATTTTTAAAACGGCCGCTATGCAACCATGGGGTGGGACCCGATTTTTTTGGGCGATGAATGGACCGCCCTTTATGATGCACGATAATAAGCCTTAAGAGATGGGCGGGTGGGCGGGGAGGGCTGGAGGGCCGGGCCTTCGATCGATAGTGTCAGACAACTCTCAGTACCCCCCCTCACAGCAGCCGCCCTGACAAATTAAGTTCCCACACCGAGGGATGCCTTATCATCGGCAATTTTGACGAGAAAGGTTTCAGTGATTATGTCTTGTGTTGAAGCTTCTACAATAAAAAGTGAAATGCACGAAGAATACGCTCGTCTGCCCCACTGAAGACCCCCCAGATTTGCTACCGTGAGTTGACCTTATGGTTGCCTTAAAGGGTGACACAATCATACGCGGAACACGCGGAGGAACTCAGAGATTGCTGCTGGTTGCAAAACCCTCCGCGAAAACGAACGGCAACCGGATGAATCTCATCTCTCAGGAAACGAAAGCCGGTGCGTTGACGCTTCCACACACACTTACAAACCCACTTGCCTGATGAAGGGGGTGGTGTGTAGAGCACGTTTGGCAGAGCTGAATGACACTTTCCGCGCGAAAGTCGTGTGCGTAAAAATAAAATCCCCCCTTCACCGTGTGTTGAGTGTGTGTGTGAGAGGGGATGGTGGTGGTGGTGTTGGTTTGAATCGTTCTCGACGCCGTGCCGCCGCACGCCCCAGCAGGCACGCCAGGTTAGGTCCCTCTGGTCTCTCCGCTTCCAGGTGGGGTCATCCATTTGAGCGGTTCGGAGAGTCGATCGCTCTCAAGCCTGAAGAATGGGGAGGGGAACGGAAATTCTTTCGTGCAGTTCTGTTATACTGTGTGGTGGGGGGAGGGGTGCACACCCTCAGACAACGAGAGCAGGCAACGAAGGTTGGAGCAAAGAGCGCCCACCTCCCTCTGCTGTGTTGCACCTCATCCAATGCAGTGAACGTGTTCTGCTGTTTGTTTGTCTCCTCCTTTAGCGAGGTTGTGGTGACACGCACACACCTCTGTGGCGGGAGCGCTGCCGGTGAAGAGGCAGCAAAATTACAGCTGGTTATTTGTTGGAAGTTTCCTCTTTTCCATTGCATGGCGAGCCACACAGATTTTTTTTAAAAAACTGGATCGTTTCATGGAGAGAGAGGGGCAGATGGAGAGAAGAAACGCAAATAAAAAGTGGGTCAGGAAAAACCCGGGAAAACACAAAGGGAGCGCCTTTTCTTTTGTTTCGCTGATCGCACGGAAACGCAGAGAGGAGCCACAGCACCTTTCAGTAGCAACCGCAATTCGCATGGATTCTGTTTGTTTCGATGCGATGCGTTGACGGACTTCTACGCACAAAACCCTGAGTTGATCGATAAATCAAACCCGACTCTGAGTGAAGAAGGGTGGGGTTCAGTGAACAAAAAGAGCACGTTTCTTTGGGGTTGCTGTTATTTTTTTAGCTGCTGGCGAGGCGGCCCCTCCCCTGTTTACACGAGGCGTGCGAAATACAAAAGAATGCTACGGAAAAGACCCCCCCCGCCGTGGAAGCGCGGTGCGTCATTTGGCAGGACACAATGGAAAATTGTGGACCGCGGCAAGCGCGTCGCAACTCCCCTCCCCCCCCCCCCCCCCCGACACACACAACCCCTTGATCTTCTCACTGCAATATATATTCCCACCTGACAAGGGCTCCTTGTCATTGGAAGACAGGACACCGCCACACACCCACGCACCCGTTAACCTGTTTCGTTTAGCGTAGGCCGCACCGGGAGGAGTCCGATGTATACCCGCCACAAAACACACGCACAATAAGGCTTTTTTTGTTTCGAGTTTTTGCGCCTGTCACACCCGGGGGGGTGGGGGTGGGGGGGGAGAAGGAGTCGGGAATACCTTCGCCCCCAAGTGCATACAAGCGATCCCCGCCTCAACAATATAGGTGGGTAAACCTGTCACACTATGAGCACGGCGCGAAGACCCCCCCAACTCCTCCTCCTCCCCCCGCTCCCCTCCCCACCGAGAGTGAAATGTGATGGCACCTGTAACCACCACTTTCTGCGCGAGACGTACACACCCTCCCCTCCCGTCACCCCCCCCCCCAATGCTACAAGAGACCAATATTACTACCTATCTACGAGGGGGAAAAAATCCGGCTTTGCACTTGTGTTGTGCAGAAGCGTATCACACATAACGGGGGGTGGGGGGTGGGTGGGTGGGGTGGGAAAGGCCTTCGCCCTGTGGTCAAACCGTGCCAGTTTTGCCACACACACACACACACAACCCCCCCCCCTCTGTTGTGTTGAGGGTGAGAGGGGGGGGGGGCTCACTTCTCCAATCGGTTGCACTTCTGAGCTAGCGAGGGACCACCACCCCCCACCCCCCCCCCCCTCCCCGGAGCATATTCTTTCTCCAGTGGTCCCCCCACCCCCTCCCATTCACCCATCCCAATTGACAGGCGATGCTGGCAAAAAATGCTGCCCCCCACCCCCCCCGGGTCCCCCCACCCCTTTCACCCGTTAATGCAGGCAATGTCTCCGAGATCTAGTGGCGCACTCTCGGCCTGTGCCCAGGAGCCGAGGGTGAAGGGGTGGGGGGGGAGAGAGAGAGAGGGTGGGGGGGGGTGAGAGGCGGTGCATGCTGCATCAACTGATGTTGGTGCGGCATGTGTTGAACATGATACACAGCCCAACCCAACCAGACAAAGAAATCGGCCAACTGAATCGTGCTAGCTAAACTCCGGAAAGAAGTGCCGTTTTTTTTTCTTCGTTGAAACGCAGCCAAACTAGAGGTCATAACCTGCATATTTTTTTGGCGCACTGGGTGTGATGACAAAAGGGAAAAAGTGCGAGCACGAACATGGCGTTTGGTCTCCTTGGTTTCTTAACTCAGCGTGTATGCAAACAAACAAAACAAAAGGAAACTCCCCGGAAAATCCTTTGTTGTGTTTGCTGTTGGAAACAGCACAACCACCAGCCACCAGCCATTCCCCCCCCCCCCCCACCACCCTCTACAGACCGCTACGCCCTCTACTGCTTCGCCGGCGATTTATCCTTCTTGTCAGTCTTCCTCGCAACCTCCTGCATCACAACCGCGGTAAGGAGATGCGCATGCGTCATGCTTGAATACCACTCGAGGCTCTCGTTTGGAACAGCCGGGTCAAGGCGGGTCGACGCACCGACAGTCTCCTGCCCCACCAAGAAAGTTCCCGGCTGCATCTGGAGCTGCAACACAAAGTTGTACGCACGACCCCCACCTCCATGCGCCATCCGCTTAGCATACACCGGCGCTGTGGAGTAGCGATACGAAGGGGAGGCAAACACGCAAGATCTCGGGTCGAACACCTCATCCTCGTTGGTATGCAGGTTGCGCCTTTTGTATGCCCCGCGGCTGATGTGCCCACCCCTCACGGAGACGCAGTCACCGCCCAGCGTGGCATCCCCAGCCTTCAGGAGGTGCCCGCTTCGCAGCACGCCGGAAAGACCATACTGCGTCGTGCCGTGGTATGCTGTCAGCCACAGGTCAGCCATCCGAGCCTTCTCCGGAGTGCAGAACCTTCTCAGCTCGATGTGGCATGTCCCCGGGGGGGTGGACCCGTCGCCCGGCCCGCACACCTCGCATGTGCATGTCACGGTGCTAAGGTAATACTCTAAGTCCTCAGCTGTCCACCCCTCGCGCGTCAGGGCGGCGTGCAGAGCCCCGACGCACCGCTGCTTCATACACCCCGCCTCGGCTCCAAGAGCCTCTGTCGAGGGTGACGGCGGGGGGGTGCTTCCCATCGTCTGCCCCCCCTCCACACCTGTCTGCCCCCCCTGCGACTGGGATGTGACCTGCTGCAGGCCCTGTTTTGCCGCAGCGTTGTGCGGGTTGAGCTTCAGTGCCTGGTTGAAGGCATCCTTCGCCTCGTTCTTCCTCCCGAGGGTCTCAAGCGCGCTGGCGAGGTGGATGAGCGTCTCAGAGCTGGCCCATTTCAGCCCGAGCGCGAGTTTGAAAGCATCGACAGCCTGCTGCACCTTGCCCAGCTGCTGCAGGGCCTCACCCATGTTGCTGTAGGGGAGTGGGCAGTTCGGCTTGCTCTTTACAGACAGCTTATAGGCTGCGACAGCCTCTTCATATCTGCCTAAGGCATGGAGAGATACACCCATGTTGTTATGCGCGAGAGAATGGCTTGGGTTCAGCCGGATCGCTTCTCTGCAAGAATCAAGCGCATCCTCGTGTTGCTCCGCCTTGTGATAGGCGAGGCTCAGGTTGTAATGTGCTGCCGCACTCTTCGGGTTTGAGGCAACCGCCTTCCTCGAGGCCCGCACAGCCTCCTCCGATGTCTGCCCGGCAAACGGTGACACAACGGTAACACCCGGCTTATCCGCACAGTTCCCCATCTTTCAACCGCGTGAAGAGGTATACCAGAGACGTGTATAAAGGGGTTGTGAAGGAGGGTGGGTGGGGAAGGGGGGAGTCGGGGTGTGCCCGCCACACCCCGTGGCCACCCCCTCTCTGCACCCACCTATCCCTGCACACCTCTCCCCGTGCGTGTGGAGGGGGGGTGGTGGGGGGGGGGGGCTGAAGCAGTCGAGGAGGATGGGATACAAAAGACAGCCCCAAGCAGCAAAAGGCTTGTTGTGTAATGCGGAAGAAAGTCCTGCAGAGGAGGGTGTGTGTGCATTTTGGTTCAAAAACTATCTGTGCCCCCCGCTGGGTCGTAAAGTGACAGCAAAACGAGACAACAAACCAATTAGGGTAGACAAACTTTTTTACTGGTTCAGCGTTACAGGCCCCCCCTCAGAAAAATGCGCGCGCGCGCAAAAAAAAAGTTACCTACCCCCCCCCCGTGTTTAAGTCCCCTATCCAAACGTCAAAATCGGGGCCAAGGGGACTTAAACACATCGGAGGGGACTTAAACACGCCTGTCACCTGTTTCCTGAGGGAACCGGGGAGAGGCCGTATTATATCGATTCCGAGGCACATCTGGACAGATTCTGGGGACCTGGGTGCTGGGGCCTCAAACCCCTTTGCCTCTCACACTGCTTCAGGGCCACCCTACTCTGCCAAGCACTGCCCATAACCACTGACTTGGGGTGGTCAGGCTGCCAAAGCTGCAGGGCAAGCAACCCAAGGGGGCCTGAAGCGCAAGAGATGTCGTGCCTCAGGGGTTGATGCTAGCCCTGGGAGGTGTCAAGCTTTCCGCTAGATGTCACCTGGGAGATGGCATGTCCCCTGGGCCAACCGACGTTCTCCCCTGGGAGACGGGACACACAGCGGGTGCTCAGGCGGGGCCAGCTGGGGGTGGCAGTATGGGTGGCGTGGGGATCCGAGGGCGCTGAGCACTGGCACACTGCGGCCCTCGCCACTGCTAGCTGCCCCGCTGTGCCGCAGAATTGATTCCCGACTCCAGTGCGACAAGAGGGGCTGGCGCACGACCTGCATCGCACACAGCGAGGCTGTGGATGAGGACGAGCGACGTGACCCGGACTGCCCCCTGCGGGGCAGTCCGGGCCACGTGCGGGTATCCGAAGCCCCCAGGCTCCCTCCCTGGCCTCCACACGTGCCTCACATCCTGGTGGTCCGCCAACGGACACCTGGAAAAATCGAGAAATAATGCCCCCCAACCAAACTACTAGACCGGGGTGTTTAAGTCCCTTCGGGAAAATTGGCCGCCGAGGGGACTTAAACACATCATATGGATAGGGGACTTAAACACGGGGGGGGGGGGGGTTAGGGGTGGGTATACCCCTGTGAGAAAATGGGTATTTTCAGGACACGCTCTAAACACCTCTCAGCCCCTACCTGACACACGCACCGACCCCAAAGGGTGCCAGAATGATATCCTGAGGCCACCAACACCATTTGTGGGGCCTTATGGGGTGTTTTTTGGGGTTCCGGAAAATTTGCCCACCGGTGGTTCCTGGTGGTACCGTAGGCCCACCTCTGTTTGCTGGACACGCCCTTTTGCTGGCACAATACGGGGTAGGCGTGGTGAAGGGGGTGTCGGAAATTGCCCGGACACGAGTTTCGACGATTGTGCCCCTGTCCCACTGATTTTTGCGCGAATTACATGCACGTATAGGCGTGCCTGGGCCTGTACAGGCCTGGATAGGCACAGATTGCCTGTATGGATTGATCTCGATGTGCATATCCCGACAGGTATGGGCCTGTACGGTCTTGGCATCCTGCGTGGAGCCCTGCTGAAAAATCAGGTGGCTGTCGGTATTCACAGCCAGTATATTTCTTTCACAGAGCACCCGAAGCTCGTCAATACGATTGCGCTTCAGGGCGCGCCTGTGCCTGATGGGCAATTCGTCCATCACGCCCCTCAACAGAGCCAGGTGTCACAGGAATGACTTCCATCGATTCGGGTGGTTTGCAACATCCTCCTCGTCATTTGCTTCGAATTCAGCAAATTTGTGCATAGTAACTCAGTGAAAAACCTGCGTGTCTGTGCATTCCTGCTGTTGACAGTGCTGCAGTGTGCGCAGCCAGGCATTGGTTCCCATGCTGGCAGGCAGGTGTTTGGACTTTGAATTTTGTGAGGGTTTGGAGGCGTGCCTTGAGCCTATCGAAATGATTGCGCCTCAGCTGCTAATATCTCACCAGGAGTGCCCAGTTCTTCGCGAAGATGAGTTTCAGACGTGACTGAGTTCAACTGTGGCACAGTGCGGCGCTCAACACAGGCAGCATGTCGTCATGAAGAAGAGTGTCGATTGCTATAGAATCTGGCATGCGGGAGTACCCTCGTTCTACAGTCTGCGCGAGCTGGTTCCCGAGGGTGATATTTTCTTGGTAACAGGCTTGTGGAGTGGCACTAGCCATGTGAAGAGGTGTGAGTGAGTGTGCAGTGCCTATCCGGGGGGCACCGTAGGAACCACCGATGGGCAAATTTTTTAGAATGCCAAAATATCAGCACTGAGGTTGATCTGGTGGTGAAATCTCCACCACAAAACACTTTTGGGACGATCTGGGCACATTGGCACCCTTTACATGGCTTTCTGAGGTACTTTTTGGTGTTCCCGAAAAATGTTATTTTCTCACGCGTATAGGGGGGGGTATACCCACCCCTAGGGGCAGAGACCCCGATAAGAATCCGACCCCCTGACCCCACCCGACCCCCGACCCCCTCTTATAAAAGACCCCCCCCCCCCAAATATCTGGGAAAACCCCTGGGTTTTTCCCGAGGAAACGCGGGTTTCTCCCTCTGTTGCATTGTTTGGACTCCGTGCGGATCGTAGTGGGGTCACTTTGTTGGTGTAGGTGCCACACAACACCCCTGAAATGCAGAGGTGGTCCTCGTCGAGAATGGGGGTCGGAAACCCGGGGGTCGGAATCGAGGGGTCGGATATGGGGGTCAGGGGTCGGCCCCCCTCCCGACCCCCCATTGTTCTCGGGGGTCGGAATACGGGGGGAGGGAGGGGTCGGAAGGGGGTCAGAAAATGGGGGTCTGAAACTTGGGGGTCGGAACTTTTGCACTATTTCTCAGGGGTCGGAAAATGGGGGGTTGCAAACTTGGGGGTCGGAGTATGAGGGGTCGGCCCCCCCTCCCGACCCCCTCCGACCCCCCCACACAGGGTTTGCAAAACCCCGTCCTTTTGAATATTTGGGACTACTGCGGATCGTAGTGGGGTCATTTCGTGGATAGAAGTACCAAGCTTCACTCATGAAATGTGGGTCTGGTCCAGGGATAGTCGTGGGAGGAGATGCCTGGGAGGCACACACCATGCCACCCTACTCACCCACCCAGCGGCACCCTCCCCGACCCCCTCCTCGGGTTTTTCAAAAACCCGTTCTTTTGAATGTTTGGAGTTTGTGCGGATCGCAGTGGGGTCATTTTGGCCATGGGGTGCCTATGAACACCCCTTATTGGTGGTCCCCATTCAGGCAAATTCCTCAAGGCGACCCCTCGGACCCCCTCCCGACCCCCGACCCCCGACCCCCTCTTATCGGGGTCTATGCCTAGGGGGGGGGGTAGGTACCCTGCAAAAAAGTTATTGAAAATCCAAAAAGTTGTAGCATTTTGGCCACCCATTTTCTGGCCGTTTTCCACCCACCCCTCCAGAATATTACGTGTATTTCGCGGGTTCCACCTCTCTGGGTATTCAAAAGTGTCGAACCTTGTTAGAGAGGGGGTCCGGTGCCTGCACGCGTCCTATAACTCGCATGCATCGAAGACGACATACGGCTTCTGGTCTGCAACTGCTTTTGGCGAAGCTGGGTGCTTGTTTGTGTGTGGTACTGCACGGTTGTGGCCTTCCACTTCGGTGAGCGCACCACAAGTCCAACCCCTCGACAGTAACCACGGACTTTGCGAGCCCTGTAAACAGCGCGATTCCATCAGCCTGGGTCCGGGTGAATTGGAGTGGGTACTTCCCCAGGAGCTCGTTGGCGCACGTGCCCCACCCAGTAGTGACCTTGAAGGGGGGCAGAGTGGCGCGCGTCCGCTGCACAGTCCTCAAGCGGCCTCACACACGGGGACGTGGCTCGTTCATCTCGCACAGTGAAGACAACTGTGCGCTGAAGGGATGGCCCTGCCGCCTGCAGGGTGGCGTCCACCGGGAAGTGGCGCATCACCGTCTGGTTTGCAGCATCCCCGAGCTGCAGACTCACCTCCATCAACTCCACATTTCCAGATGAGGTGCAAACCGGCCCGGTCGAAAAGGGTAGAAAAGGTGGCTCCGTCCCCCAGCAGAGCATGCTGAGGCAGGATTTATCCGGGGTTGTTGTGCATTCTACGCGCACGGGAGAAACATATATGCTGTTGGGGTGTGGGCCTGGCACACGCCGCCAGTTGCATGATGTTCTGCAAGGTTTTTCACAGACACATTTACCTGCGCTATGCCGCAAAAAAAAATCTCGTTCTTCACAAAATCTATCGGCGCCCCCTCCCCCAGCCAACCAACCCCCAACTTTTTTCTCAAGCAAAATTGTAACAACTTTTTTTCTGGAATCTTGACCTAAAACAAGCCGCCTTTTTGGCGTCGCCCAGCACTCGCACCACCCTCGACCACCGTCGACCACCCTCGCCCACCCTCGACCACTCGCGCCCACACTCGCCCACCCTCGCCCACACTCGCCCACCCTCGACCACCGTCGCCCACTCTCGCCCACCCTCGTCCACCCTCGCCCAAGTTGGCTGTTTTCTGGTGGGGTTTGTACTGTACTTGGGCATTATACCCTCTTGTGTCCCACCACTTCCTCCACAGCCAATCAAAGTATACCCATCGAGCCCACCAAACCGCGGCAGCACTGGGTCTGGAGGCAGCGGTCGCAAGGTTTTGACGCAACGCAACCCTGCAGGATTTGGGCCCATATGGTGACCCCCAGTCAGTGGTGGAGACAGACACCCCATGGCCAAAATGACCCCACCACGATCCGCACGGATCCCAAACGTTCAAAAGAACGGGGTTTTGGAAAATCCGTGAGGGGGGTCCCGCTGGGTGGGTAGGTGGGGTGGGGTGTGGGCGTGCTGGCTGCCTCCCAGCCACCTTCACCCATGACCAGTCCCTGAACCAGACCCACGTTTCATGAGTGAAGCTTGGCTCGTACACCACCGAAATGACCCCACTGTGATCCGCACAAATTCCAAACGTTCAAAAGAAAGGGGTTTTGGAACACCCGTGGAGGGGGTCCCGCTGGGTGGGTGGGTGTGGCTGCCTCCCAGTCACATTCTCTTAGGACCAGCCCCTGAACCAGAGTCACATTTCATGGACGATGTTTGGCCCCTAGACCCACAAAATGACCCCACTACGATTCGCAAAAGTTCCAAACGTTCAAAAGAACGGGGTTTTGGAATACCCGAGGAGGGGGTCCCGCTGGGTGGGCTGGTGTGCCTGCCTCCCAGTCACATCCTCCTGTGGGCCAACCTCCTATGACCAGACCCTGAACCAGACCCGCATTTCATGGGTGAAGCTTGACACCTCGACCTACAAAGTGACCCCACTACGATCCGCACAGATTCCAAATAGTCAAAAGAAAGGTGTTTCGGAACACCCGAGGAGGGGGTCCCGCTGATTTTGGGTCACTTTCAAAAAACTTGAAGAAATGGGTTTTTGGCTGGCGGAGGCGCCTCCGGAGGTGCCTCCGGAGGCGCCTCCGACCTCCTCCGGAGGAGGCCATTTTTGCTCCTCCGGAGGCCCGAGAGCCTTGTGCTAAGTCAGTGACCTAAAACAAGCCGCCTTTTTGGCGTCGCCCAGCACGCGCACCACCCTCGCCCACCCTCTACCACCCACGCCCACCCTCGCCCGCACTCGCCTGCACTCGCCCACTCACGCCCACCTTCGCCCAGAGGCGGCTTGTTTTAGGTCAAATCTCGGGAAAAAAATGCGCGCGATAACGCTGAACCAGTAAAAAAGTTTGTCTACCCTTACTGCCGAAAGTTGTTTTGTTGGAACGCAGACCCCACTCTTTGTGTACACCACTCCCCGGTCTGATGAAGTGGTGTGAGTGGGGACGCACGATCCAGCTAAAGGCACAGAAAGTTTCCCCAGTTGGCTACGCCGAACTAACAAAAAAAAGGGGGGGGGGGTATCGACAAGCGCGCTTGCAATCATGACCTCAAATAACCAACGCCACATGGGCCACACTCGACGCCTGTCTCGTTTCACGCCGGCTATGCTACGCCCGACCCGCTGGTCCCTGCTCAGGCATGACGGGGAGAAACGGCACCACGTCCCCTGGGAGAGACCTCTGAGCCAAGTATCAAGGGGTATAGAGGGTCCTAAGCAAGGCCACCGTGCGGCCAGAAGGACCAGGCAGCGGTGGGCTCTCAGAGGAAGAGAGGGAGGGCAGCAAAGGGGCACGGCCAAGCATCACTGTTTGGTGCGCCATGTGCCTGTCGTTTCAGGATGAGTCGTTAGGTGGGGGTGCGGATCGCAATGACATGATCTGATGAAGCATGTGCTTGTGCAACCTGCTGCCCACCTACGTACGTTGGGGTGTGGAGTGGATGTGAAAAATACAGCAGCAAGTCTCTCGAGTCTTCCTTTTCAGATGATTTTTTGCATTGATCGCTTCCACCCGGCTGTTGTTTGTGCGCCAAATTCAGATGCGCAAAAAATAAAGACTTGCCGCCCCACATTGGGCTGAAAAAAATCGTACCCCTTCCGCTTTTATAAGAGTAACCACCCTGCCCAGCAACTACTACTGCAAAAAACCAGATACGGGCTTCTTCTTGTTGACTATACACTTTTGTGTCAAAGGCTGTTTAAGCTCCTGTGAAGTGGCATGAAGGTGTGGTCCTTTATAAAGCTTCAGTCGTACGATTTCCTTCGGTACTTCGCGACGCTGTTTTGTCGCTACGTAGCGCTGTTGCCGTGTCGCTCGTACCTACCCCCCCCCCGTGTTTAAGTCCCCTATCCAAACGTCAAAATCGGGGCCAAGGGGACTTAAACACATCGGAGGGGACTTAAACACGCCTGCCACCTGTTTCCTGAGGGAACCGGGGAGAGACCGTATTATATCGATTCCGAGGCACATCTGGACAGATTCTGGGGACCTGGGTGCTGGGGCCTCAAACCCCTTTGCCTCTCACACTGCTTCAGGGCCACCCTACTCTGCCAAGCACTGCCCATAACCACTGACTTGGGGTGGTCAGGCTGCCAAAGCTGCAGGGCAAGCAACCCAAGGGGGCCTGAAGCGCAAGAGATGTCGTGCCTCAGGGGTTGATGCCAGCCCTGGGAGGTGTCAAGCTTTCCGCTAGATGTCCCATGGGAGATGGCATGTCCCCTGGGCCAACCGACGTTCTCCCCTGGGAGACGGGACACACAGCGGGTGCTCAGGCGGGGCCAGCTGGGGGTGGCAGTATGGGTGGCGTGGGGATCCGAGAGCGCTGAGCACTGGCACACTGCGGCCCTCGCCACTGCTAGCAGCCCCGCTGTGCCGCAGAATTGATTACCGACTCCAGTGCGACAAGAGGGGCTGGCGCACAACCTGCATCGCACACAGCGAGGCTGTGGATGAGGACGAGCGACGTGACCCGGACTGCCCCCTGCGGGGCAGTCCGGGCCACGCGCGGGTATCCGAAGCCCCCAGGCTCCCTCCCTGGCCTCCACACGTGCCTCACATCCTGGTGGTCCGCCAACGGACACCTGGAAAAATCGAGAAATAATGCCCCCCAACCAAACTACTAGACCGGGGTGTTTACTGGGGGGGGGGCAAATAATCGTGCACTCCACTATTAATTGGCGAACGGGCGGGTATAATTGAGGGGCCCAAAAAAAGTCAAAAAGTTGACGGGGGGGAATAATCGTGGGGTGCACGATTATTCACTTTTGCAAGTTTTCTGGTCAGTTCTGGGGACAAACATCGCAAGAACCTCGTCCGTTTGCATATTTGGAATCTGTGCGGATCGTAGTGGGGTCATTTTGGCCATGGGGTGTCTGTCTTCACCCCTTACTGGCAGTCACCGTCTGGGCTCATTTTTGTGTTGAAACTGGAGGCACACAAGTCCGGACATGTGGACGAATATGAGCCAAAATGGTGACGACCAGTCACGGGTGAAGACAGACACCCCATGGTCGAAATGACCCCACCACGATCCGCACGGGCTCCCAACATTCAGAAGACCGGGGTTTTTGAATATTCTGCGGGAAAATTTGCTCATTTTTCTTCCAGAACTGACCGAAAATAGCCAAAAGTGAATAATCGTGCACCCCACGATTATTCAGCGGAAAAAACTTTATAAATGCCCGTTTCAAAAAGGCACTATTATTTGACTATGCACGATTATTCGACTATGCACGATTAATTGCCCCCCCCCAGTAAGTCCCTTCGGGAAAATTGGCCGCCGAGGGGACTTAAACACATCATATGGATAGGGGACTTAAACACGGGGGGGGGGGGTAGGTAACTGGTAAAAATGAAAGAACGGTTCAGGTTGTGATCACAACGCAGGAATACTGTGCCCTGTGAAAATCCTTGCGGAACACCACCCCCGCGACACGGCGTGGTGGTCCCGCGATCGACGAATCGGCGGTGCGTGAATGATGCCCTGAAGGCCCCCAAGACACTCCGTGTCCACCTCCTGGCCAGGGCAACTAAACAAACAAGGGTATAGGGGGTCTTCGCTGGTCGACAAACTTCGACAAACTTCGTCGTTCGTCACATAATTAGGAAAACGGCTGTTTCAGGGGGTTTTTCACCGAAGACGGCAGTGTTCTGACGACGACGACAGGGGTCTTCGACAAAAACTTCGTCAGCGAAGACCCCCCCCCAAAAATGAATTAAAAACCGGTTTTTCGGGGATTCTCGCTGTTCGTCACCTGTCGTCAAATTTCGACAAAATTCGACAATTTTCACCTAAACCGACGGAAAATGCACCAAAATGCACCACCCACAGCCTGGGTCGTCCCAGGGTCTGGACATCACTCCCTGGGCTGGCCCAGCACTGCCGAGATCGGCCCATGTCCGGCCCAGTACGGGCGAGATCTGCCCATAGCCGGCCCAGCACTGCCGAGATCGGCCCATAGCCGGCCCACTACGGGCGAGATCGGCCCATAGCCGCCCCAGCACTGCCGAGATCGGCCCATGTCCGGCCCAGCACTGCCGAGATCGGCCCATAGCCGGCCCAGCACTGCCGAGATCGGCCCATGTCCGGCCCAGTACGGGCGAGATCGGCCCATAGCCGGCCCAGCACTGCCGAGATCGGCCCATAGCCGGCCCAGTACTGCCGAGATCGGCCCGTAGCCGGCCCAGCACTGCCGAGATCGGCCCGTAGCCGGCCCAGTACGGGCGAGATCGGCCCATAGCCGGCCCAGCACTGCCGAGATCGGCCCATAGCCGGCCCAGTACTGCCGAGATCGGCCCGTAGCCGGCCCAGCACTGCCGAGATCGGCCCGTAGCCGGCCCAGTACGGGCGAGATCGGCCCATAGCCGGCCCAGTACGGGCGAGATCGGCCCATAGCCGGCCCAGCACTGCCGAGGTCGGCCCATGTCCGGCCCAGTACGGGCGAGATCGGCCCATAGCCGGCCCAGCACTGCCGAGATCGGCCCATAGCCGGCCCAGTACGGGCGAGATCGGCCCATGTCCGGCCCAGCACTGCCGAGATCGGCCCATAGCCGGCCCAGCACTGCCGAGATCGGCCCATAGCCGGCCCAGTACGGGCGAGATCGGCCCATAGCCGGCCCAGCACTGCCGAGATCGGCCCATGTCCGGCCCAGTACGGGCGAGATCGGCCCATAGCCGGCCCAGCACTGCCGAGATCGGCCCATAGCCGGCCCAGTACGGGCGAGATCGGCCCATAGCCGGCCCAGCACTGCCGAGATCGGCCCATGTCCGGCCCAGTACGGGCGAGATCGGCCCATAGCCGGCCCAGCACTGCCGAGATCGGCCCATAGCCGGCCCAGTACGGGCGAGATCGGCCCATGTCCGGCCCAGCACTGCCGAGATCGGCCCATAGCCGGCCCAGCACTGCCGAGATCGGCCCATGTCCGGCCCAGTACGGGCGAGATCGGCCCATACCCGGCCCAGCACTGCCGAGATCGGCCCATGTCCGGCCCAGTACGGGCGAGATCGGCCCATAGCCGGCCCAGCACTGCCGAGATCGGCCCATAGCCGGCCCAGTATTGCCGAGATCGGCCCGTAGCCGGCCCAGCACTGCCGAGATCGGCCCGTAGCCGGCCCAGTACGGGCGAGATCGGCCCATAGCCGGCCCAGTACGGGCGAGATCGGCCCATAGCCGGCCCAGCACTGCCGAGGTCGGCCCATGTCCGGCCCAGTACGGGCGAGATCGGCCCATAGCCGGCCCAGCACTGCCGAGATCGGCCCATAGCCGGCCCAGTACGGGCGAGATCGGCCCATGTCCGGCCCAGCACTGCCGAGATCGGCCCATAGCCGGCCCAGCACTGCCGAGATCGGCCCATAGCCGGCCCAGTACGGGCGAGATCTGCCCATGTCCGGCCCAGCACTGCCGAGATCGGCCCATAGCCGGCCCAGCACTGCCGAGATCGGCCCATGTCCGGCCCAGTACGGGCGAGATCGGCCCATACCCGGCCCAGCACTGCCGAGATCGGCCCATGTCCGGCCCAGTACGGGCGAGATCGGCCCATAGCCGGCCTAGCACTGCCGAGATCGGCCCATAGCCGGCCCAGTACTGCCGAGATCGGCCCGTAGCCGGCCCAGCACTGCCGACATCGGCCCGTAGCCGGCCCAGTACGGGCGAGATCGGCCCATAGCCGGCCCAGCACTGCCGAGGTCGGCCCATGTCCGGCCCAGTACGGGCGAGATCGGCCCATAGCCGGCCCAGTACGGGCGAGATCGGCCCATAGCCGGCCCAGCACTGCCGAGGTCGGCCCATGTCCGGCCCAGTACGGGCGAGATCGGCCCATAGCCGGCCCAGCACTGCCGAGATCGGCCCATAGCCGGCCCAGTACGGGCGAGATCGGCCCATGTCCGGCCCAGCACTGCCGAGATCGGCCCATAGCCGGCCCAGCACTGCCGAGATCGGCCCATGTCCGGCCCAGTACGGGCGAGATCGGCCCATACCCGGCCCAGCACTGCCGAGATCGGCCCATAGCCGGCCCAGTACGGGCGAGATCGGCCCATAGCCGGCCCAGTACTGCCGAGATCGGCCCATAGCCGGCCCAGTACGGGCGAGATCGGCCCATGTCCGGCCCAGCACTGCCGAGATCGGCCCATAGCCGGCCCAGCACTGCCGAGATCGGCCCATGTCCGGCCCAGTACGGGCGAGATCGGCCCATACCCGGCCCAGCACTGCCGAGATCGGCCCATAGCCGGCCCAGTACGGGCGAGATCGGCCCATAGCCGGCCCAGTACGGGCGAGATCGGCCCATAGCCGGCCCAGCACTGCCGAGGTCGGCCCATGTCCGGCCCAGTACGGGCGAGATCGGCCCATAGCCGGCCCAGCACTGCCGAGATCGGCCCATAGCCGGCCCAGTACGGGCGAGATCGGCCCATGTCCGGCCCAGCACTGCCGAGATCGGCCCATAGCCGGCCCAGCACTGCCGAGATCGGCCCATAGCCGGCCCAGTACGGGCGAGATCTGCCCATGTCCGGCCCAGCACTGCCGAGATCGGCCCATAGCCGGCCCAGCACTGCCGAGATCGGCCCATGTCCGGCCCAGTACGGGCGAGATCGGCCCATACCCGGCCCAGCACTGCCGAGATCGGCCCATGTCCGGCCCAGTACGGGCGAGATCGGCCCATAGCCGGCCTAGCACTGCCGAGATCGGCCCATAGCCGGCCCAGTACTGCCGAGATCGGCCCGTAGCCGGCCCAGCACTGCCGAGATCGGCCCGTAGCCGGCCCAGTACGGGCGAGATCGGCCCATAGCCGGCCCAGCACTGCCGAGGTCGGCCCATGTCCGGCCCAGTACGGGCGAGATCGGCCCATAGCCGGCCCAGTACGGGCGAGATCGGCCCGTAGCCGGCCCAGCACTGCCGAGATCGGCCCATAGCCGGCCCAGCACTGCCGAGATCGGCCCATGTCCGGCCCAGTACGGGCGAGATCGGCCCATAGCCGGCCCAGCACTGCCGAGATCGGCCCATAGCCGGCCCAGTACGGGCGAGATCGGCCCATGTCCGGCCCAGCACTGCCGAGATCGGCCCATAGCCGGCCCAGCACTGCCGAGATCGGCCCATGTCCGGCCCAGCACTGCCGAGATCGGCCCATAGCCGGCCCAGCACTGCCGAGATCGGCCCATAGCCGGCCCAGCACTGCCGAGATCGGCCCATGTCCGGCCCAGTACGGGCGAGATCGGCCCATACCCGGCCCAGCACTGCCGAGATCGGCCCATGTCCGGCCCAGTACGGGCGAGATCGGCCCATAGCCGGCCTAGCACTGCCGAGATCGGCCCATAGCCGGCCCAGTACTGCCGAGATCGGCCCGTAGCCGGCCCAGCACTGCCGAGATCGGCCCGTAGCCGGCCCAGTACGGGCGAGATCGGCCCATAGCCGGCCCAGCACTGCCGAGGTCGGCCCATGTCCGGCCCAGTACGGGCGAGATCGGCCCATAGCCGGCCCAGTACGGGCGAGATCGGCCCGTAGCCGGCCCAGCACTGCCGAGATCGGCCCATAGCCGGCCCAGCACTGCCGAGATCGGCCCATAGCCGGCCCAGTACGGGCGAGATCGGCCCATACCCGGCCCAGCACTGCCGAGATCGGCCCATGTCCGGCCCAGTACGGGCGAGATCGGCCCATACCCGGCCCAGCACTGCCGAGATCGGCCCATAGCCGGCCCAGTACGGGCGAGATCGGCCCATAGCCGGCCCAGTACGGGCGAGATCGGCCCATAGCCGGCCCAGCACTGCCGAGGTCGGCCCATGTCCGGCCCAGTACGGGCGAGATCGGCCCATAGCCGGCCCAGCACTGCCGAGATCGGCCCATAGCCGGCCCAGTACGGGCGAGATCGGCCCATGTCCGGCCCAGCACTGCCGAGATCGGCCCATAGCCGGCCCAGCACTGCCGAGATCGGCCCATAGCCGGCCCAGTACGGGCGAGATCTGCCCATGTCCGGCCCAGCACTGCCGAGATCGGCCCATGTCCGGCCCAGTACGGGCGAGATCGGCCCATACCCGGCCCAGCACTGCCGAGATCGGCCCATGTCCGGCCCAGTACGGGCGAGATCGGCCCATAGCCGGCCTAGCACTGCCGAGATCGGCCCATAGCCGGCCCAGTACTGCCGAGATCGGCCCGTAGCCGGCCCAGCACTGCCGAGATCGGCCCGTAGCCGGCCCAGTACGGGCGAGATCGGCCCATAGCCGGCCCAGCACTGCCGAGGTCGGCCCATGTCCGGCCCAGTACGGGCGAGATCGGCCCATAGCCGGCCCAGTACGGGCGAGATCGGCCCGTAGCCGGCCCAGCACTGCCGAGATCGGCCCATAGCCGGCCCAGCACTGCCGAGATCGGCCCATGTCCGGCCCAGTACGGGCGAGATCGGCCCGTAGCCGGCCCAGCACTGCCGAGATCGGCCCATAGCCGGCCCAGCACTGCCGAGATCGGCCCATAGCCGGCCCAGTACGGGCGAGATCGGCCCATGTCCGGCCCAGCACTGCCGAGATCGGCCCATAGCCGGCCCAGCACTGCCGAGATCGGCCCATGTCCGGCCCAGCACTGCCGAGATCGGCCCATAGCCGGCCCAGCACTGCCGAGATCGGCCCATGTCCGGCCCAGCACTGCCGAGATCGGCCCATAGCCGGCCCAGCACTGCCGAGATCGGCCCATGTCCGGCCCAGTACGGGCGAGATCGGCCCATACCCGGCCCAGCACTGCCGAGATCGGCCCATGTCCGGCCCAGTACGGGCGAGATCGGCCCATAGCCGGCCTAGCACTGCCGAGATCGGCCCATAGCCGGCCCAGTACTGCCGAGATCGGCCCGTAGCCGGCCCAGCACTGCCGAGATCGGCCCGTAGCCGGCCCAGTACGGGCGAGATCGGCCCATAGCCGGCCCAGCACTGCCGAGGTCGGCCCATGTCCGGCCCAGTACGGGCGAGATCGGCCCATAGCCGGCCCAGTACGGGCGAGATCGGCCCGTAGCCGGCCCAGCACTGCCGAGATCGGCCCATAGCCGGCCCAGCACTGCCGAGATCGGCCCATGTCCGGCCCAGTACGGGCGAGATCGGCCCATACCCGGCCCAGCACTGCCGAGATCGGCCCATGTCCGGCCCAGTACGGGCGAGATCGGCCCATAGCCGGCCTAGCACTGCCGAGATCGGCCCATAGCCGGCCCAGTACTGCCGAGATCGGCCCGTAGCCGGCCCAGTACGGGCGAGATCGGCCCATAGCCGGCCCAGTACTGCCGAGATCGGCCCATAGCCGGCCCAGCACTGCCGAGATCGGCCCATGTCCGGCCCAGCACTGCCGAGATCGGCCCATAGCCGGCCCAGCACTGCCGAGATCGGCCCATAGCCGGCCCAGCACTGCCGAGATCGGCCCATGTCCGGCCCAGTACGGGCGAGATCGGCCCATACCCGGCCCAGCACTGCCGAGATCGGCCCATGTCCGGCCCAGTACGGGCGAGATCGGCCCATAGCCGGCCTAGCACTGCCGAGATCGGCCCATAGCCGGCCCAGTACTGCCGAGATCGGCCCGTAGCCGGCCCAGCACTGCCGAGATCGGCCCGTAGCCGGCCCAGTACGGGCGAGATCGGCCCATAGCCGGCCCAGCACTGCCGAGGTCGGCCCATGTCCGGCCCAGTACGGGCGAGATCGGCCCATAGCCGGCCCAGTACGGGCGAGATCGGCCCGTAGCCGGCCCAGCACTGCCGAGATCGGCCCATAGCCGGCCCAGCACTGCCGAGATCGGCCCATAGCCGGCCCAGTACGGGCGAGATCGGCCCATACCCGGCCCAGCACTGCCGAGATCGGCCCATGTCCGGCCCAGTACGGGCGAGATCGGCCCATACCCGGCCCAGCACTGCCGAGATCGGCCCATAGCCGGCCCAGTACGGGCGAGATCGGCCCATAGCCGGCCCAGTACGGGCGAGATCGGCCCATAGCCGGCCCAGCACTGCCGAGGTCGGCCCATGTCCGGCCCAGTACGGGCGAGATCGGCCCATAGCCGGCCCAGCACTGCCGAGATCGGCCCATAGCCGGCCCAGTACGGGCGAGATCGGCCCATGTCCGGCCCAGCACTGCCGAGATCGGCCCATAGCCGGCCCAGCACTGCCGAGATCGGCCCATAGCCGGCCCAGTACGGGCGAGATCTGCCCATGTCCGGCCCAGCACTGCCGAGATCGGCCCATGTCCGGCCCAGTACGGGCGAGATCGGCCCATACCCGGCCCAGCACTGCCGAGATCGGCCCATGTCCGGCCCAGTACGGGCGAGATCGGCCCATAGCCGGCCTAGCACTGCCGAGATCGGCCCATAGCCGGCCCAGTACTGCCGAGATCGGCCCGTAGCCGGCCCAGCACTGCCGAGATCGGCCCGTAGCCGGCCCAGTACGGGCGAGATCGGCCCATAGCCGGCCCAGCACTGCCGAGGTCGGCCCATGTCCGGCCCAGTACGGGCGAGATCGGCCCATAGCCGGCCCAGTACGGGCGAGATCGGCCCGTAGCCGGCCCAGCACTGCCGAGATCGGCCCATAGCCGGCCCAGCACTGCCGAGATCGGCCCATGTCCGGCCCAGTACGGGCGAGATCGGCCCGTAGCCGGCCCAGCACTGCCGAGATCGGCCCATAGCCGGCCCAGCACTGCCGAGATCGGCCCATAGCCGGCCCAGTACGGGCGAGATCGGCCCATGTCCGGCCCAGCACTGCCGAGATCGGCCCATAGCCGGCCCAGCACTGCCGAGATCGGCCCATGTCCGGCCCAGCACTGCCGAGATCGGCCCATAGCCGGCCCAGCACTGCCGAGATCGGCCCATGTCCGGCCCAGCACTGCCGAGATCGGCCCATAGCCGGCCCAGCACTGCCGAGATCGGCCCATGTCCGGCCCAGTACGGGCGAGATCGGCCCATACCCGGCCCAGCACTGCCGAGATCGGCCCATGTCCGGCCCAGTACGGGCGAGATCGGCCCATAGCCGGCCTAGCACTGCCGAGATCGGCCCATAGCCGGCCCAGTACTGCCGAGATCGGCCCGTAGCCGGCCCAGCACTGCCGAGATCGGCCCGTAGCCGGCCCAGTACGGGCGAGATCGGCCCATAGCCGGCCCAGCACTGCCGAGGTCGGCCCATGTCCGGCCCAGTACGGGCGAGATCGGCCCATAGCCGGCCCAGTACGGGCGAGATCGGCCCGTAGCCGGCCCAGCACTGCCGAGATCGGCCCATAGCCGGCCCAGCACTGCCGAGATCGGCCCATGTCCGGCCCAGTACGGGCGAGATCGGCCCATACCCGGCCCAGCACTGCCGAGATCGGCCCATGTCCGGCCCAGTACGGGCGAGATCGGCCCATAGCCGGCCTAGCACTGCCGAGATCGGCCCATAGCCGGCCCAGTACTGCCGAGATCGGCCCGTAGCCGGCCCAGTACGGGCGAGATCGGCCCATAGCCGGCCCAGTACGGGCGAGATCGGCCCATAGCCGGCCCAGCACTGCCGAGATCGGCCCATAGCCGGCCCAGTACGGGCGAGATCGGCCCATGTCCGGCCCAGCACTGCCGAGATCGGCCCATAGCCGGCCCAGCACTGCCGAGATCGGCCCATGTCCGGCCCAGTACGGGCGAGATCGGCCCATACCCGGCCCAGCACTGCCGAGATCGGCCCATAGCCGGCCCAGTACGGGCGAGATCGGCCCATAGCCGGCCCAGTACTGCCGAGATCGGCCCATAGCCGGCCCAGTACGGGCGAGATCGGCCCATGTCCGGCCCAGCACTGCCGACATCGGCCCATAGCCGGCCCAGCACTGCCGAGATCGGCCCATGTCCGGCCCAGTACGGGCGAGATCGGCCCATACCCGGCCCAGCACTGCCGAGATCGGCCCATAGCCGGCCCAGTACGGGCGAGATCGGCCCATAGCCGGCCCAGTACTGCCGAGATCGGCCCATAGCCGGCCCAGTACGGGCGAGATCGGCCCATGTCCGGCCCAGCACTGCCGAGATCGGCCCATAGCCGGCCCAGCACTGCCGAGATCGGCCCATGTCCGGCCCAGTACGGGCGAGATCGGCCCATACCCGGCCCAGCACTGCCGAGATCGGCCCATAGCCGGCCCAGTACGGGCGAGATCGGCCCATAGCCGGCCCAGTACGGGCGAGATCGGCCCGTAGCCGGCCCAGCACTGCCGAGATCGGCCCATCGCCGGCCGAGTAGTCGTATGATGCTGAACGAAGACAGCCAGCAGGCGCTGCTCTTCGATGACTACTCCACAGAGACGAAGATCACGACACTCGTGGTCACAGACGTGCAGGCCTCGACCCTCTGCTTGGAGGAGTCTTTCGAGGGAATGCGGAAGGCGCTAAAAATCCACAACCATGTGATCCGGAAGTGCATTGCGGGCATGGCGGGTATGAGGCAGGACATCATCGAAGTATGCAGGTAATCCGGTCTTCGCGTGTGTGTGGCCACTCGTCACTTCCACTTCACCTGGACGGCACTGCTTCTCGCTTCCTGTGCCAGACCAGGGAGTGCTAGAGTTTGCATCGCCGATGCCCTGTTATCGTAAAAGTGAGAGTTGGCAGTGCCGGCACTCCCGTGCGACACTTCTGTTCTGGGTAGCGTCAAGTGAGCTGTGACATCCGTCAGGTTCTGTCGCCGCGCACGCATCGACTGAGTGAATCCCTGGTGTCGCGGTAGTCTGCCCCCCTTCCCGCTCCGACCTTGTTCTCTGCGCTGGTTGCCGGTTTGATTTCCTGCGCCCACGGTCACTCATCACCTATGCAGGGTTTCGATGATATGTCGGACCTTCGGGCACTCGTCGTATCTGCTTTGCAGGGGCTGACGATTTGGGGCAAGTGCTCCGAGCTCCCCGCCACCCTCTTCGGCTTGCTAGAGCGCGATGGGGTTGATATCACTAAGCAGCAAGTGGTATACACGCTTTCCCGCTTCTTTCGCGACGACGGCGTGAAGCTGCAGAGGGGGGCGGTTTTGTGTGTAGAGCAAGTGGCCACCGCACACCTTCCCTCTACGAAAGAGGTGCAGCGCAAGGGGAGGCGCAAGACCACGGAGTACTGCGTGCACGTCGGTCAGAAGCGATGCCCCTGCTTCCCCAGCACTGCTGCCCCCACGACGGCTGCTGCCCCCTCATCGCCGACGTCACCTGATGTGCCCGACGTCTCCCCCCTGCCACCCGAGACCGGCTTGCCGAGTCCTCCCCCTGCGCCTGACTCCCCCACCTCCTCTGCTGCTGCGGACCCTATGCCTGCACCTCCGACCGATGACCCCCTCCCCCCGCTGTTTACAAACCCTGCTCCTCCCTCTTCTTCTGCTGCCCCGACTCCTCAGCCTTCCACCCCCACTACTCCCGACTTGCGAGTGCCCAGAGGCATTGACAACATTGGGGCGTCATGCTACGCGGCTGCGACCCTGCAGTACTTGTTTGCCAGCCCACTTGTCCGCGCAGTCTTCCTCGCGAATGCACGGTCTTTGCAGGATAGTGTCGATGAGTCGGGAATTGCCAACCTCAATGCTCTCAGTGTCCAGCAGGCATGCCTCCTTCAGGAGTCGGATCGTATGCAGTCTCTGGTCAGCCTGCTCGAGAAAGCGTGTGATGGCAAGAGGACCCTGGTGCGGCCCACTGCTCTGCTGACCTTGTCGCCAGCACAGTTCCAGAGTGGGGCGAGTCAGGAGGATCCCGACGACTTTCTGAGGCTGGCCCTGCTGGCCCCGCTTCGGGACTACGACGACCTCCTCGTGCACCAGAAGACGGTGGTTCGGTGCCTGCAGTGCAAGGCGGAGTCGGTGACGCCGCAGCATTTCCTGCTGTACCCGGTGTCGATTCCGGAGAGACCTGATGCCCTGAGCTTCGAGCAGCTCCTCCTCGGGTCGATGTGGGCATCCGAGGAGATGGATTACGAGTGCGATGCCCGGTGCCCTGGTGCGAAGCGCGCCATCATGAGTCAAGAGCCTGTCCTCATCCCGCGTGTCCTGATGGTGCAGTTGGTGCGCTTCCGCCACGACGGCCACACCGCGCGGAAGATTTTCACCCGCACGGATGTCCCCCTGGAGCTGGATGTTGCGGGTAGGGCGTACTCTCTCCGCAGCGTCGTGGTCCACGACGGGAAGAGTGCCCAATCTGGGCACTACACCGCCTACTGTCGGTACGGTGATACCTGGCGTTGGTACAACGACAACCAGGTCGTCAAGATTGCCAGCATGACGAAGACCTGCGCCAGGTTGAAGAGGGACAAAACCCCGTACCTCTTCCTGTTTGAGGAACAGCTCCCCCCTTCACCTTCATCGGCCGGAACTGCAACACCCCTCCCGCCCGCACCGAGGCCGCCTCCAGCCGCACCTGCACCACCGCCACCACCACCTGGGGTTCCCGCACCCCCCACCGCCGTAGCTGATGCTTCAACGCCCGGAGACTCCACACCGAGGCCGCCTCCAGCCGCACCTGCATCTCCGCCGCCACCACCTGGGGTTCCCGCACCCCCCACCGCCGTAGCTGATGCTTCAACGCCCGGAGACTCCACACCGAGGCCGCCTCCGACCGCACCTGCATCTGCAGCTCCGCCATCTCCGCCTGGGGTCGCCCCCTGCGCCCCTGCTGCAGCTGCTGCTACAACGCCCGGTGTTACCACATCCCCCGGATCTGCGACGCAACGAGCGGCCACGGGGTGGGCCACCGACAAAGTGTCTTTTCTGAAGGGGCTGTTTCAGGCCTATAAGGATGTGGTTGGCGGCTCCTCCGGCTACTCCCGGTTGGCAAAAATCCTCATGAGGAAGCCGTTCCTCTGGACCCAGGAGCATGTCTTCTGCGGCAATAGCAAGGGCGACTACCACTCCAGGCTCAGGCACAAGCTGTCGGACTTCAACACCGCTTTGGGCAAGAAGACGCACGGCACGGTCACCCCCCTCGCATTCCCTCCGTTGAAAAACGACGGATTGCCGTTGGCGGACTATGTGTTCGAGCGCTGCAACCGCAGCAGGGCTGACACGGCTGACAGGCTTGTCAGCCAGTACTTCTGCAACCCCAAAGAGGCGAATACCCAGGCGAGGGCTTGCTACGACAAGCACACCCGTCCTGGTGGCAGGGGCGACGGCTCCAACGACTCCGACGTGGTTGCGACCCCACCCTCAGTCCCAGCAGCCGCATCCCCCGGTTCCGTTGCAACAACAACTGACGCCCTCCCTCTGTCGGGCATGTCGGAAGCGTCCGTGCAGTATGTGGTCGATAAAACGATCCATGCGTTGGTGAAGGAAGGCACTCTCGCCTACGCCCCCTCTCCGCTGAAGTCTGAGCGCGAGGAGGTGCTGTCCGACTCTGACTTGGGCACTCCTCAGGCCAAGCGTGCCAGGGTGGAGGACAGCAGGACCGCCAAGCGCCCCCTGACGGAGGCTGCTGAAAGCGCAGTCCCCAAGAAGCGCCAGCGGAAGGGGAAAGGGACTGCAGAGGAGAAGCCGAAGCCTGTCGTCACCCCAAAGACTCTCCCTGATCCCCTGACTGCGGAGGACTTCGACAAGAAGGGACCCGCCGAGCGGATTGTGTGCGGCTTCGAGACCGGCCGTAACGGCGCGGACCCCCGGCCGGCGTACATGGACCGTCGCCTCCTGAACGGTCCGGATCTGACGGCCCAGATCAAGGCCGCAGATGCGGCGTACAAGGGGCTCTGGGAGGCGCTCCTTGGCAGCTTGCCAAAACCGGAGAACCCAGCCCTCAAAAAGCTGGCTTCGGGGTTCGCCTCTGGGACGCGGTTCCAGGATGTCTGGCGTGCCGAGCATGTGCGGATGTGGCGCGAGCATCCGAAGCGGTTTGACCTGAGTCATCTCGCGGCGGAAGGTGTGCGCTTTCCTCCCGGCGCATGGTTGGCGCTTCGCCCGGGGCAGGGTCATCGGCCGCTGCAGGTGCAGCGCCATATCTTGCGCAAGGCTGCGGCAGCAGCCCGCCGGGAAGCCATCCCAGCAGGCACCATCCACCCAGAGGCCCCCATCCCCTACATGGACCAACAAGCGAAGGTGCTGGCGCGCCGGTCGAAGACCAAGCAGGAGGCTGCTGTGAAGGCCATCTTCGTCTCCGATGAGGTGGGGGGGGTCGTGAAGCCGGGCAAGCGCAGCAAGGAGATGGAGGCGAAGTGGAAGAAGGCGAAGCGCCTCCTGAAGAAGAAGGACGCGGCTGCGGTGGAAGCTGCTTCCCAACCGGGGGCTGGCCGTGGGCGGAGAGACGGTATCTGCGAGCAGCTTGCCACCGTGCAAAAAAAGCTCTACGACCAGTACATCTCTGAGAAGGACGACCCCAACATCGCCCATCCACTCGTCGGCAAGCCCCTCTCGCAGATCGTCGAGGAAGGCCGTTCCACCTTCAACTGGGACGAGGCCTGCAAGGGGCGTGTGCGTGAGCTGACCGGCCTCAGCGAGTGGCAGGTGGTGCTCCTGTATGAAAAGTACCAGTCGCCCAACCTGTTCACCCCCCACCACCTCCTCCTCACCCTCCACCACCTCCGGCGGAAGCCGATCCAGCGCCTCCTGGCCGCCCCCTTCTCCTTCTCCGACATGGATCCTGCCCGGGCGAAGGTCTACGTCACGGAAGGGTTGGAGCACCTGTTCAGGAACATGAACGAGGTGGAGAACGTGCGGGATACGTCACACTGCGACCCCTACAACCACGCCCCTCTCTTCCCCGCTGTCACCCACATCCTCGATGTCACCTACATTCCTGTGGCGCGGGGGGGTGTAGACTGCGGCAACCTGAACTACTCCAGCTATTACGGCAAGGATGTAGTGAAGGTGCAAGTCGCCATCAACGCCTACGGCTTGGTATCGTACGTCACGGGTCCCCACCCAGGTTCAGAATCGGACTCCAGCCTGTGGGGTACGAGCAAGGATACCTCCCACGCCTTCCACCCCAACCTCGACGCGCACCACGTGGTTATGGGAGACGGGGCGTACGCCGGTGCATGGCGTTGTGTGATTGCCACAAGGCGGGTCGGCGGGACCGGGGACGAGAACCGGGTGGGGCCGCTGCAGCAGTCGATCATGCCCCGGGTCGACTGCCGTGAGTACGACGGTGCTCACAACCTGATCCGGATGCGCGTCGAACGTGCGATCGCGAGGCTGAAGGTCTTCCGGATCTTGACGTACCAGTGGCTGCGTCTCACCACCGTCAACGATCTCAAGGAGATGACGGCATGCGTGAGCATCGTCGCGAATTTGCACAATTTCATGTGTAAATACGCCCTCCCGGAGCTGCCAGTCGGGCCCTACCCCAACAAGGTGACTGACTTCGTGCCTTGCAGGGGCGAGGCGCCTACACCTGCTGAGGATGAGGAGGACGCGGAGGAGGGCACCCCGAGGAAATCGTCTGGCCGCACCCCCCAGGTGCCCGACACCTCAAGGCAGGGCGACGAGGACGAGGACGACGAGTACGATTTGGAGACGCTTACCGCAGAGATCGCAGGGGGCCGCAGCGTGAGCGACCCCTTTCCGGTGGAGGCGGAGGAGGAGGGCGACGACGTCATGGATTCCCTCCTCGATGCGACACGGAGTGACGATGAGTGTGCAGAGTGGCATGACCTGTGAGTTCTTCTTCTGGGAGGTTGAGGGGGTCCGCGGGGCGTTCTCTTGCGTTCTGGATTTCTGATGGCGTCCACTTCTTTTTGTTCGGTTCTGTGTTAATACTAACAGAGGGTTACACGGGGTTGCCGCCCAGCACAAACGGCTGTATTCGTCTTATCTTCCTCCCTGCGTGGCCCATGGTCGCTTACCAGTTACCGTGCGCCACAAGGCATAATGCACCACAGTGTCGTGCAACGGGGCTGGGCCCACTATCCCAAAATGTGCCCGCAGCATGGCGGTCGCTTCCCTCATTTTCCAAGGTCTAGCGAGGTTCTTCGAAGGTTCTGGGGAGCGGTCATCCCTGAAGCAAGCGGCGCAGAGCGCGTAATGCCTCAGACGGCCTGTGGCACCCCCCAGAACAGCCCTGCACCTAGCTTCGCCCTGGGGAAGGGTCAGGAAGGTTCGCGTGCCACGGGGCACCCTTCTCGTCCCCTCTGAGGCTTGAAGAAAGCCTGGGACCGCGGGA
This sequence comes from Rhynchopus euleeides, assembly GCA_963210315.1. Classification (NCBI taxonomy): domain Eukaryota; phylum Euglenozoa; class Diplonemea; order Diplonemida; family Diplonemidae; genus Rhynchopus; species Rhynchopus euleeides. Next base: position 853,808 of record OY723323.1, on the reverse strand, counting down.
AAAAAATTTTTGGGGTCCAAAATAGTGCTCCCAGCTAGGGGCCACCCAACTCCCCACCCTTTTTTTTGCCTCCGATTTGTATAAATTTCTGCCCATTTTGCCCTGCACCAGCCTGCACTTTTTTGCACCGGCTAGCGAAGACCCCCATAGAGGAAGTGGCTGCATTAGGCAATGTCACCAGTGTGGTCAGAAGAACTCGAGACAGCGCCCCTATCACGGGGGGGGGGCTGCCAAGAGCACGTAAATCGTGCAAAGTAGATCAAGGAATAAAATGGTCTGTCTCGGGACAGGTCCTCCCCGAAGCACGGGGGTGGTTCACAGAAGTGGCCACTCTGGTAAGAGATATCATCACGGCCTGCCCCAATACAGCATAGCCACCCTTGGGGGCCTTAGTCGCTCAGAAATGCAGAAAAGGAAAGACAAAATCTGTCACCTGCCTGAAAAATCCGGTCGCAAAGTGGCACAGTTTTGGCACACCGAGCGAAGCGACTCACAGTTGCATGCACAATTTCACTCTTTTTTTTGGCTGCGCGATGCGTGTCCTTCAAAGGGCCCTCTGAACTGATCAGAGCCGTGCAGTTTCACAGCAACCGTGGAGTTGGTGTCAAGATGACATAGGCAGAGGTGCAGGAGGCTGTGTGATGGCAATCACCTCAGCACTTCCGGGAATGGTACACCTCCCACCTACAGGCATTGTTGGGAGCTTGCCGGAGGATTTCTGGGATCCCTGTGTTGGGGCCCTCATCGAGCAGGAAATGTGACTGATGCACTTCAGAGGGATCTGGAGCTTGCTTGCGTTGCACTCAGCGATCGAGAATATAGTGAGGAACGTCGCAGCAACCGGAGCCTTCTGTGTGTCTGTCGCATTTCCAGTGGAGCAGGTGGTGTCCGGGAAAACTATCTGTGCCCCCGCTGGATCGTAAAGCGACAGCAAAACGAGACAACAAACCAATTACTGCCGAAAGTTGTTTTGTTGGAACGCAGACCCCACTCTTTGTGTACACTACTCCCCGGTCTGATGAAGTGGTGTGAGTGGGGACGCACGATCCAGCTAAAGGCACAGAACGTTCCGCCAGCTGGCTACGCCGAACTAACAAAAAACATTTGTTTCAAGATAGGCAACTTCCGCCGCCGGGTTGAGATCCCGTTGACACGTTGCAACACAGAGTCCCTCAAGATATTTTGGAAGAGCAGCTTTTCGCAGAAGAAAAGAAAGACTCGTTGCAGCGTTCGTACAAACAAAGAACGCAGCTCCGAATACATCCCGCTGCTTCTCCCTGACTGATTTGACAGACAGCACAGGTTTTCTTTGCAGAGAAAGCTCAATCAACACAGTGCAGAAGCGTCAACGCATCAAAAAAATACTACAAGATACTCTTTGGCCTCTGTACTGAGTGTTGCATTGGACGCTTCCACCATTTTTTTTTCTTCAGATTTGACAACCAGGTTTAGCGTGGCCTTACCTTGTCGTCCGTCAAATCCTCCTGATGATTGTCTGGAAAAACCCAGTGATGTGTTTTGCCTGAAGTGCAGAGGTGAGGTGGAGCAGGTGGATCACGAAACAGAAGTGATCATGAGTCAGAGGCCAGTAAGCAGTCCCGAGTCCGTCGCGTCTCTGTAGCATTTCCCGTACCACACAAGTGTGTTATGTGCAACAACCAAAAAAACAGGCTATGAGAGCGCTTGCTGCTGGTGTTGTGAAACTGTCGAACCTGTCAAAAAACGTTGTACCGCAGTACAGCCCCGTCGTGTTGGGCCCGCTCCTGTTTGTGGAGAATGGGTGTTCAATCCGGTCCGTTGTTCGGCCACCCAGAGCCTAGGAGACCTATTGCGGTTATCGGCACGGCCTGTAGCCATCTCCCCTGTTTTTTTTCCATGGAGACAGTCGCTCTGTGCCAAACTGTGTCGGTTTGTCTCCTCCGTTGTGAGGCGGCTCAATATTGTGCACAGTGATCCATGTCCACCAGACACCCCTCCACCCAACAGAGGCAGCACCACGTCCCCACGTGAAGCGTTTTCAAGGGGTCGGCTAAGGGGATGCCGTTCAACGAGGCGGGGGCTCGAGGATGACTCACGTTGGGCTAAAGTGGGTACCTGGTTTGGGCTTCGGGCTCAGGTTCTGTTGACTTGGGGCAGGGATCACCTCGTAGACAACGCTGTCAGGTGCACCCCGCTCCTGCGGGAGGTTCGCTGTGGTGGCACGCACCAGCTCCCGCACAGCGCCCGGCAGCACCTCAGCCGTGTAGAGGCACTGCACGTGCATGGCTAGTGCCAGGCGACGCATCGCAAGGCACGCCTCCACAGCACCGCCGGATGCTGTCACGAAGCGCTGCCGCGCCGTCCCCACGTCGCCGTGCTGCACAGTCCCACTCGCCATTGTGAGTGTCGCCACCGCCTCCCCAGCAGCCTGCTGCACACGCTGTGAAAAGCGCAGTGCGCTCTCGGCGTGTGCTGCGCTGGGCTGGACCAGGTTCCACCCGAGGAAGACGTTGTTGCCCAGAAGCGACAGCAGCACCCCGCCGCTCTGCTCCAGCAGCGGTGCAACCGTAGACAGCCCGGCATCGATCTCACACATCGCCATGCTGCTGAGTGACACCACCCCGACGGTGACCTCGTCCTGCGCGGTGGTGCAGGCCGCCACAGCCGTCGACGCCCTGCGGGGTGTGGAATCTGCGTCGGACAAGGCGGAGCGGAGGGAACGTTTCGATGCGTGTGTCGCCAGCTGGGGGAAAATCAGCGAGACGCGCAGGGGGCTGGTCTCCCTGGCACGCAGGGCTGCAGGCCACAGAGTGCACACAAACACAGCACCGCTGACACCCTTCAGCGTGGTGCGTACCGCCTCAGCTGTGTGTACATCAGGAAGCCCGCACACACCACGCACACATGCCCACAGCTCTGCAGGCACTGCAACCGCACCAGGCACGCACGCAGACTCGAGACGCGAAGCCACGTTCACCGTGTGCCCGAAGTAGTCCACACGTCCGGTAAGCGTGTTTGTCTCCAGTGCAACAGGGCCCTCGTTGACACCGATACGTACTGTGAGCCCACCCCACAGCCCCGTCGCACGGCAGACCGCCACCTGCAGCAGCGCAGCAGGCCACTCGGCCTCGAGAAGCGCCGAGTGTGCCGCAAGCCCGAAACCCACAGCTGCGCCTGCTCCCTCGAATGCTATCATGAAGGCATCGCCAATCGTCTTCACCTCGTACCCGCCCCACTCGGCAATCAAAGACCGCATCACCGCGTTGTGCACCACCATCGCCTTCTTCATCGCCTCGGGTGCCGCCTCCCAGATCGATGTGGACGCACGGATATCGGTGAAAGCAAGCGCGACGCGCTCGCTCACCATACCAGGTGCCGCAGCAGCAGGGACGGGCGGTGCCGGGTCGCAATCTGGCACCGAGTTGCGCTGCTGCTCCTCCAGCAGCACGGCAGGCAGGTACGCCCGGTACGCACGCAGGTTCACCTCCAGCTGCTGCAGCGCCTCATGCATCGCCACAGGCAGCCGCCCATCCGCCTCCGCCTCCTGCAGCATCTCCGCCACGGTGTCGATGTCGTAGCCCGCCAGCAGCTGCGCAATCGCCTCCACAGTGCTGATGGTGCGCCCCATCGCCGCCTTCTCCTTCTCCGCAGACTCTGCAAACCCCCGCGTGGCCACAAAGTCAATCAGCAGCACAGCCAGTGACGTCTGGATATCCCCCACACCCATCATCGGATCCACACGGCACGGCAGGTCGGCACAACCGACATACCTTTGCAAGGCCTCCTGCCTGTCCTTCTGGGGTGCAGACCCTGGCAGATCGAACAGCCCGAAGCGGAAGATCGTCTCAGCCCCGCTGATGACGACCCACAGGGCGGTGACTGCTGTGACGCCAGTCGCGAACCGCCTCCCGAGACCGATAACAAGAGAGAGGTCTGCGAGCAGCACGAAGGCAGGCCACAAGGCAGGGCTGCCAATCGTCCGGAGATTCGCGTCGCCGCACATCAGGCTGAGCCCGGCGCTTGCAATGTAGATGCGGACAATATTATGCGTCAGGTTCACACGGCACAGGCACAGGCACACCATCGCCGCCTGGCATGCAAACATCGAGGCCAGGTGCACCGTCTCCTGAGGCCACCTCGAAGCAACCATGAGAAGGATGGCTTGCGCCGCACCAACAACGCTGGATGTGACAAACAGCAGCCGCCTGTCGCTCCGCGCTTTGCCCTGCAGCCTCCCGTCCATCGAGATGACATTTTCGAACCACCCCATCGCGCTGCTCGGTGCCCCCAGCGATGGGGCAGGAGGAGGTGCGAAGAGGAAGGGTGTGGGGGGGGGGGGGGGGGGTTTCGGGGGTGGACCCGAGTGCTGTGGCGGGTGTTGTTGGCGTCTGACGGAAATACGCTGAAAAAGCTGAAAGCGGGGGTTTGTTGGTGGGTGAAGATACAACACGATTCCTACCCAGATGCGTGGAGAGTGTGGGTGGGTGGCAGAGGCTGTGACCACGCTGTGCTGGGGGGGAGGGGGTGGGGGGGGAAGGGGGTGTGGGGTGGTGCTGCTGCAAGACAACCTGGCAGCAATAAACATCCTCTCCCCCCGGTTTCAACCGAATCCTGGCACCGCCCGTGCAGCTCCGCCACAAGGCAGGTGCCACCGCGCCACAACTGCAGAAACGGGAGTTTCCCCAAAATGCCACGCGGTGGGAGAGATAGGGGTAGCGGTGTTCGCGATAAAAGCGCAGCGGTAAACAGCAGGCTGGTCTTTTTGTGGCAACAAAAGACCAACCCACTGGGAGGGGGGGGGGGGGGTGGAAGTGGAAGCAGAAGGAACCCACCCTACCCATCCTACTGACTGTGTGTAGAGGCCCCGATGTGTGGTACCCCTCCCTCTCTCCCTCCCTCCATCCTCGCTAACACCCCCCACCGAACTACAACTCGCATGGCAGTGAAAAGGGGCAGCGCTACGTATGGTGGACGAAGAAATCCCTCGGCGGTCGGAACGTCACCGGGTTGGGGCACCTGAGCTTCGCCGTGGCCCGCAGCGCCCAGTTGTCAGGCTTGTGGTTCCCGCGCATCCGCTGCAGGTCCCGCAGCGCCTCCGTCCCGCTCGGCGCCCCGTCGTCTGCCTCCTCACCCTCCTCCTCGTTGTCCTCAGCCCCCTCCAGGTCGAAGAGCCCCGAGGCTTCGTTGGACAGCTCAGACTCGCCACGCCGCAGGGCGCCGCCACCACCCCCACCACCCCCACCACCACCACCACCCCTCCCACCAATCTCGTTGGGTAGAAGCACGACACCGTCGCCCCTGCTGCTGCCGGCGCCGCCACCGCCACCCTCAACGCCACCACCAGTCTTCCGGGGCGGCGGGGGAGCGCTTTCTTCAGGGGTTGGACTGGCAATATTTTCACCACCACCCCCTCCTCCACCTTCTCCATCACTGCCGCCGCCGCCGCCGCCGCTGCCGCTGCCGCCCTTGCTTAGGCATGACCTCGGGGAGGGCGAGGGGGATGCGAGGAGCTCGTGGAGATATTCACACTGCTGGTATTGCTCCGGTGGAATGGTGAACTCGACGCCCCGGCATGAAGGGGCGTATGCGGAAGGGGACTGCTTGGGGTCGATCGGGTCCGGGGGCTGTGGGGAGTGCGGGGTGCCGCCTTTGGAGTGGAGCGACTGGCAGTACCTCCGGAGGGAGGATTGGTACTGCTGCTGCTGCTGCTGCTGCTGCTGCGCGAGGAGCTGGTCCTGCGTCCGGGACAGCGCATCCCTCGCCTCCGCGAACACCCCGTGCGCGTTGCCCCCGCTCCCCACGGCGCTGACGCCGAGGTCGTGCAGGCGCGAGACAGGCACCCCCCGGGAGCGCACCTGGTGCCCCAACGCCACACGACGCCTCCCACCACCCGACACACCAGATGCCGCTGGGCTCTGTGGGGTGAAGCCGCCTCCACCACCACCACCACCCACCCCACCAGGGTGCAGAGCGGGTGACTGTCGCAGGCCTCCTCCAGATCGTGTCACCCTCCCTGTGTGCAGCGAGGTGAGGTCTGGCATTAGCTTCAGGGGGGGCGGTGGGAAATCCGGGCTCGGTGTCGAGGAGCGGGCCTCCTGCGGCGGAGGCGGGGGCGAACTGGCACCAACCCCGGCAAACCTGACAGAGCCCCCGCCAGGGCTACCGCCACGCAGGGGTGGCGTCGTGCCCTGCTGCTGCTGCCGCCGCCGCTTCCCCCCAGCGCTGCCGCCGCCCCGCTGGTTTCTCGGGGGGCTGGCTTGACACTGCTTGCCCCTGCCGCTGCTGGAGGCTGGGGCTAGGGAGGGGGATGAAGAAGCGGTGTTGTCCTGGCGTGGGGCATGCTGCCGCTGCTGCGCTGCGGCGGCAGCCGCAGTGGCCTGCGCCTCCTGCGGGGGCAGCGGCGCCTCGGCTGCAGCGGCTGACGCTGCCGCCGCCGCATCCACAGGGGGTGCAGGCGAGGGGGAGGGCCCTTTGGTGTCGCTGCCGCCTCCGCCACCACCACCACCACCACCCCCTGCCGGAGCTGCTGCTGCAGCAGGCCCTGCGGCGGGTGGTGGTGGTGGTGGCGGCGCCACAGCCTCGGCACCGGCGGCGCCGCCGCCGCACACCCCTTGCTGCTGGTTCGCACCGCGCCCCTCCGCTGCGCCTGCCGAGGGGGCCGCATCCGGTGAGCTGGGGCTGGGGGCGGCACTCTTCGCATCAGCGGCAGGTGGTGGTGGTGGCGGTGCGGCGTTTGAGGTGTCTTTGTTGGGGCTGCTGCTGCTGCTGCCGCCGCCCTGCTGCTGCGGCCTGCCCCCCGCTGGGAACCCCAGCGGCCCGCCCACCCTCGCGGACAGCCGCCTCGCCTCCGTCACCCCCGCGGGGTGGTGCACCGCGACGACGTAGTCCAGCTTCTCGCCAACCCCACCCCCTGACCCGCCCTGCTTCTGCTGCTGCACGCTGCTCCTCAGGATCCGCTTCAACGTCACGCGCCTCCCAGCTGCAGGTGCGGCTGGCCCCCCACCCTCCGCAGGGTCAAACGTGACGCTCCGCTTCTTCGCCCCGGCGGGTCGGGCGTCGCCCCCGCCCTCCCCGCCGTGGGGTGTAGGGTCTGCGTCGTCGCCTCCACTTTGCTTCCCCGGGTTGTGGGTAGCACTGCCCGTTGGTTGAGTCTGCTTCCGCTTCGGCGGCTGCGGAGGGGCAGGTGCCCCAACACCGGTTGCAGCGATCATCGTGGAGCCGCCAGGGCCCCCGCCGCAGTTGGCGCGGTAGTGTTTGACGCAGCGTGCGATATCCCATGTAGTGTCCTGCCCGAAAGACCCGATAAATTTTCCGTGCACGCTGTGGATCCGCATGACGGAGTCCACACCTGATGAGAGTATGAAGAGCTCCTCTAGCACAAATGCGGTCTGTATGGTGACCACCGCACCCACATGCGCCTGGAAGGAGCAGTGCTTTGTAATGAGGGGCCCCGATTGCGCCGCGGCGTCCGCAACCAGGCTTGACCCCGCCTTAGGGTTCCGCAGCAGCGCCGCCTCCGATAGCCTCCACACGCAGACCCTCCCGGAGTCATCCCCGGTGGCGAGAAGTGGGAGCCCGGTGACAAACTCCGCAGTGTGGAATACCCGCCACCCCATGTTCGACGTGCCTGCAGTATTGGGGGGCTCCAGACCCGGGATCATCTTCCGGGGCTCCTTGGCGTGAGACTTGGATGATTTGAAGCCGTGGGTCAGGCTGGAGAGGAAGGACTTCTGCTTCAGGGTGAAGAGGAAGCATTTGTCCTTGAAAGACCAGAATTTGACAAACACGTCGGAGCAGATGACGAGCGCATCCTGCACGGAGCAGTAATGGAGGTAATCCACCGGAACCCCGGGGGTCGGGACCCCGATGAGCCGGTTGAACACCTCGTTGCGGAGGTAGGAGTAGAGAACGACGACATCGAAGTCCGTCCCCACAGCAACGAGGGAGCGTGGCAGCTGGAAGAGGCAGGTTAGCGACCCGGACTTCTTCCCGAACCCATCCGGGAAATTCTTCGTAAAATCCTCGCGGAAATCGCTGCGCCTGCTGATAGACTCCACCAAACTCGTATGCTGCTGAACCCTCACGCTCTGGCTCGAGTTGTCGCTGCTGAGGTCCGCCCAGAGGACAATACTGTCCCCTACACACGCGCAGACGTGCCGGCATGATCTCTGCACGTCATCCAGGTATATCGCACAGACGATCTCCTTATTCACAGTCGCCTTGATGCAGTTCCCCGGCACATCTTTCAGCACCATCTCCTTCAGAACCTGCCCGTTCGCCGCGTTGAGGACATAAACTCTGTTAGACGTCGCCAATATAATCCTCCTCCCAGTCCCGTCGAGATCAACGCTCACAATACTCTCCTGGTCGGTAATGGAGTATGCCGCATCACCCTCCGACGACGTGACGGATCCGACAGACGGGGGGTAAAACGCGTTAATCTTTGTCCCCGTTGCGAGATCCCACACGATCAGCTTCTCCGTGTCAGAGGAGAGGACCTGGCTGAAGTGGTGGTTTGTCTTTATGGAGCAGATACCTGTCGTGTGCGCGATGGACTGGGGCTGATTCCTCAGGACGACCGACACAGCGTTGGGATTCAGCGGGTTGGACAGCAGCGCATCGCTGCTGCTGGAGCCGCTGGACTCCAGGGAACCTCCAGACCCCTCAGAGAGGAACGCCTTCGTCCTGTCCTGCACAGAGTCTGAAACCTGCCCGTTTGTCACAGCCTTCAGGGGAAAGACAAATGGCCTTTGCGATGCGCAGACGAGACACCCCCTCGCTGTGTCAAAGGAGAGCGTTGAGAGAGCGTCGTCCTTTGCACACACAGGCTCCTCTTGGGAGAGCGTCTGGAGGCACTTCATGGTGCGGAGATCCCACACTTTGATGCATTTGTCAACCCCGAGGGAAAGCAGCTGGTCATACTGCGTGTTAAAGCATATCGTCACCAGGGGCTGGTGGTGCCCTTCCAGGCGGTAAACCGGCCGGCTTATGTATGGGTTCCACAGCAGAATCCGCCGCTCAGACCCCGCAGAGGCGAGGAGCCTGTAGTCCTCACTCCAATCCATCGCAAAAATGCTCCGGCTGCACCCCCCACCCCCCAGCACGCGCGCCACCTTGCCCCTCTCCAGCGAGACGATCCGGATGGTTGAATCCCAGCCAGCCGTGATCACCCCGTCGACATATCTCGAGCTCTTCACTCTGCTGATCGGGGAGGAGTGCAGCTTATACGTCGCCTCACATGGGACAACATCGATGTTGCTCCGAAGGGGTGATGTCGGGTCGTAGATCTGTAGAGAACCGTTCTTCAGGCCGAGACACAGGAGATGCCCCCATGCTGCGACTGACATAGGGCAGTCCTGCAGGTCCTGCAGCACGGTCAGCTCCATTGTTGTCGTGTCCTTCGTGCATGAGGTGAGTATCTTCTGAACATCTCTCTGATACGCCGCGAGCGACTTATACTGGGAGACTGACTTCGCATCAAAGCTCTTCTTTGTGGATCCCCCGATGCTCCCCGACCCGTCTCGGTAGAGGCGCTCCTCCTTCCCCCCGGAGCTGTGCAGCTTTCCGACAAAGGCACGCCAGAGCCGGGCGCCTTGCCCCGATGTCCCGGCAAGGTCGAAGACAGACACCACCTTATCCATAGAGCACACCGCAAGCCGGGTCGAATTTTTCATGAAAACCGCATCGGTTATCCAGCTCCCGGAGGACAGGAGGGTCTGGTCGTGCTGGAGGGTGGAGCTGTGCCAGCTTTTGACCATTCCGTCCCGCCCTGCTGTGTAATACCTCCCGTTGCGAGGGTGGCATAGGAGGGATGTTGTTGGGGAGGAGTGATAGTCGGGGTTTCGATGCGTGCCCCGCGGGAGATCCGACTTCCTGGTGTAGCAGGCGTTGATCAGAGCCTCCTTCTGCTTGTGCTCCCCGGAGAGGAGGATGAATGTGGAGAACTCATCCCAGTCGACCTTCCCGTTGGCATTGGCGTCGACCTTTATGAAGAGTTTGCGGAGCTCCTTTGCGGACGCCATGCCCCGCATGATGGGCGTCAGCATCGCGACAAACTCATCTTCGTCCAGCTCCCCGGACCCGCTGTCCATCACAGCCTCAAACTGCTGCCGCAGCTCCGCCAGCTGCGACAGATCCATCGGCTGGTCGTTCCACCCGGGCGTGTTCCCCTGCCCCAGCTGGTCCAGCAGCGTGCTGCGCCGCTTCGCCCGTTTGTCGGTGCACTCGCTGGAGGGTGGGGCGGCCGGGGCGGCGGGGGCTGGTGTGGCATCTGGCAATCCAACCCCGCCAGGGCGGGCTGGTTTACGCTGCGCTCCCCCGAGGCTCTCATGCGGGGGGGCGGGGGTCAGCATCGCCTGGAGGGGTGGATGGGGTTAGGAGGGTTGGAGAGTTAGAGTGGCAGTCACCGCACCCAGGCATGCTGCCCAGGGTGGACCACGGTGCAATGCGGTAGAACAACAGGGCACAAAACGATTCATTCAAGTCGGGAACTGCGCACTGCCCTTTGGGCAAAACGCGGCGGAGGGGGGGCGGGGGTGGGGGTGGGGTGGTGGGCAGGGGCAGATCCGGAGCCTCGAGAGTGGCTAACTCCTAACTTCTCCTACGCAGTATAAGTTCCCTTCCCAACACACACACAGCATTTTCTTTGATGCGCTGAGATATGCGCTTCCAGGCGGGTGTGTGTGTGTGTGGTGTGGTGTGGCAGCGGTGGGTTTGTATTTTTTGAAGAAGGGGGGGGGGGGGGGCAGCCAGCAGGAAGAGAAGAGAAAAAATGAGGGAAAGACGCACACAAGTTCCACACAAAACACCCAAACCGGAACAGAGCGGGGGGGGGGGGGGGGGTAGGGGGGGTCAAATGGGGGTGACAAACACGATTTTTCAAAAAACCGGCGCAGAGGCCCCAAAGCCCCCGTAAACCCTCCAAACCCCCCCAGATCGGTCCGGAAACCCATCGAACCCCACTTTTCCACCATTCCGGGCACCTCAGGTGCCCGAATTGGGGTACCTAAATTTTGTGCCACCGTTTGGTACCGGACAGTGCCACTGTGTGGGAGGTTGGAAAAGAAAATGCCCCAACACACCACATCTGAGGGTTGCAATGCATGTTGCTTGCCAACCACGTCATCCGGTGGGTGTCAGGCGCTATGTAGGTGGCATGAGCCAGGTCTTCGATGTGTTCTGGCTTGTATATGTACCTCCCTGCCTGCGGCACAGGCACTGCCTTTGTCCCCCACACCAGCCACAGAGAGCGTATTGTACTCGGTCCACGGTTGCTGATTCATTGTGATGCGTTGTATCCTCGAGTGAACGTCACACACTAGTGGCACCACCACCCGCCATCCGAGAGCTGTATTGACTTTGCGCCCTTCCGTTGCATTCACCTCGCCACGCATATTGCACCGTTCAGTACCAGTGCTCTTGGGCCAGGCAAAGTAGACCGCAGCAACTACCAATTCTGGCACAATGGGTACCACGACAGCGCACTTCGTGTGTTCCCGGAATGTACAGCTCGTGTTGCAACAGTCGTTGTCAACACATCCCGGTTGTGGAGCACTGCTGCACAGGAATCACACGACCATCTGGACTTGTTCCGTACCTACAGGCAGCCTCCCGGTGCATGGTGGCAGGGAGGTACATATACAAGCCAGAACTCATCGAAGACCTGGCTAATGCCACCTACATAGCGCCTGACACCCACCGGATGACGTGGTTGGCAAGCAACATGCATTGCAACCCTCAGATGTGGTGTGTTGGGGCATTTTCTTTTCCAACCTCCCACACAGTGGCACTGTCCGGTACCAAACGGTGGCACAAAATTTAGGTACCCCAATTCGGGCACCTGAGGTGCCCGGAATGGTGGAAAAGTGGGGTTCGATGGGTTTCCGGACCGATCTGGGGGGGTTTGGAGGGTTTACGGGGGCTTTGGGGCCTCTGCGCCGGTTTTTTGAAAAATCGTGTTTGTCCACGTAAAAGGGTGGCATTTGACCCCCCCTAGGGGGGGGGGGCGTGGGGAGGAGTGGTGAAGTTAAAGAGGCAACCCACAGAGAGAGGTTTTGCGACCCCCCCCCCCTTCTCCCCTTCACTCGTCAGGCAGGCTGTGCGTCTGCCTGAGATACACAGTTTCTCCGGATGTGTCGGAACGCCCACAGCCCAAACTGGAACAGACCGGGGTGTAGGAAGATGCCCCCTCGCGAACATCGTTGTAAAATAAAAGCTTTGGGGGTCTTCGCTACGGGGGGTGATCGTCGGTGCATTTTTTGGTGCATTTCCTGTTGAATTAGCTGAAAACTGACGAAGGATTGACGAAGGATAACGACCAGCGAAAGACCCCATTTGTGTCAGACACACTACCCCCTGATGTCCAGCAACGGTATGAATCAGACACAGACTGCTTGTTGGGGTCTGGGCGACCCCCGCTAGCGGGAGTCTGCCCTGCTATTTTTGGTGCCCAGACGGCTCGCGGGGGTCCAGACCCCCACTCGCGGGGGTCTGGACCCCCGATATTCCGATATCCCAAAAAGGTGCACCCTGACGTGTGGGAGTCCACCGTGTTCGTTTCCTAGCACATTCTTCGGCAAAACACTGCCGGCCCTTGCGATGTGAGGCAGGGCGGGGCAGGGCGACGGCACGGGGGTGGTGCGGTGATGCGCCTTGATGCTTCTCTTGCAAACCTCCGGTGCTGTGTGCCACGCTGCTTTGGAGCAAAAGGGAAGAGTGGCACCCACAAAACCCCCTGATTTGGTGCACACCATCCAACGAGCGAGGGGGCGGTGTGCATGGGGGGGGGGGGGGGAGAAAAAAAAGGCGGGGGGCCCCGCCCGACAGCGCCGCACCCTTTTTCTTCTTCTTCTTTATCCTCCCTTGCTGTCGTAATAAAGACCACAACCCCCCACCGCACCTCTGGCATCCCCACCGTCACAATACCCCTGAAACATGCACAGAGAGACCTCACCTTAGCGAGGAACACCCATTGTTCTTTTGAAGAAATGGGGCGGGGGGTGCGGGGGGGGGTATGTGTTTGCATGTATATTTTTTGGTCATCCAAAACGAATAAACTGAAGCCAGAAAGGATGGGGATATGGAAAACAGGGGGGGGGGGGGGCGGAGGGGGGGGGGAAGGGTCAACAGAAACAAGCCCCTGTGGGGGGAGGGGGGGGGGGATGCATAGGGGGGGGTCACTGGGTCAAACATAGGCCAAATTTTGGGAATCGAGTTTTTGACCCTAAAAGGGTGATTCTGCTGGCAGAAAGTGCCCAATATACTCCGGAAACTCATTTCCGCCCACTCCCAGGGGGTGGTATGGCCCCGACGACGCCGTTTTTGTCGATGAAAATTTTTGTGACACAACTTGTACCTGGACTGCACCCCACAGGGCACGTCAACCAGAGCAAACACACCTCAACCTGCCAGAGGCACAGAAGAGCTGGTGTTGTTGGTTTTCCTGAACCCGAATGGGTTCTCGGTGCCCTCCAGAGGTCAAAAGTCAAGCCAAAATGAGGTGCGAGCACAAGAATTGTTGTGGGAGAACCATGGTACAGATCGTGTCACATATTTAGGGTGTTCCAGGGGAGCTCCCAGCAACTGAGCTGCGACACGGCGCATCCGTTGCCAGGGAGCGCGTCCTCAGAGTACTCTCGTCATGCCGTCGATCTGAAGTCGGGGCTGGAGGCGGAGACGGGCAAGCTTGCGCTTCTGCTGATTCTGCTGTGCGTACCTCTGGCCCTTTGTACTCGTGCCTGCTGGACCAGGTGCGTGTTCCAGTCAGCTGCCTCCCCGTCAGAGGAGGCAGTGTAGGGACTCTTGCGTCGCGCCCCTGTGCCACATGATCACAGGCATGGCACCACACCCGAGGACGCGCTCCCTGGCAACGGATGCGCCGTGCCGCAGACCCAGCTGCTGAGAGCTCCCCTGGAACACCCTCAAAATGTGACACGATCTGTACCATGGTTCTCCCACAACAATTCTTGTGCTCGCACCTCATTTTGGCTTGACTTTTGACCTCTGGAGGACACTGAGAACCCATTCGGGTTCAGGAAAACCAACAACACCAGCTCTTCTGTGCCTCTGGCAGGTTGAGGTGTGTTTGCTCTGGTTGACGTGCCCTGTGGGGTGCAGTCCAGGTACAAGTTGTGTCACAAAAATTTTCATCGACAAAAACGGCGTCGTCGGGGCCATACCACCCCCTGGGAGTGGGCGGAAATGAGTTTCCGGAGTATATTGGGCACTTTCTGCCAGCAGAATCACCCTTTTAGGGTCAAAAACTCGATTCCCAAAATTTGGCCTATGTACAGGCTTTTTTGGGTGCAGTGACCCCCCCCTAGGGCAGTGATGTAGAAATACGGTCGGATACGGTGGTTTTTCAAAATCGGGATACGGATACGGATACGGATACGTATCCGGATACGGGATACGCTCTGCCTACCAAAGTGGGCCCAGCCCAGGTAAGCTGGTGCTAGGGGTGTGGGCAGCTGCCCTTGTCATTGGGTAACGTGCCCGTTGTGGAGCGGGCACGTTGCTCTGCTATGCCCCCTTCAGGGTGTGGTGTGCACCCTCCTCCTCATCCCCCTTGGGGGCACAGCCACGGATGATCCCAGGCCCTCCCAGAAGGGGATGCAGCAGGTTCATGTCAGAGGCCAACATGCACTCAATCTGCTGCAGAACCTACACATGACCGTCTTCCGCCCATTGGTCTCCTTGACCGTCCCCTGACCGCCACGTCCACCACGAGCATTCTTGGTGCATCATTGGTTCCAGATCCGTCACCGTCTTCAGCACCGCCTGGCGACAGCCTTGGCGATGGCCTTCGTGTGGTGTGCCCGTCTGTACCCAAAGTACTCCCCCACCAAGTACAGTGCCGCAGAAAAGTTTCGAACGAACAAAAGTTTTAAAATTCTCCGTTCGAAAGTTTTTTCGTCTCAAAACTTTTGTTTTGTTTTAAAAGTTATCTATCCTGCATCATGGGAGTTTCCTAGAGGTGTGTGGGATGATGTGCCACATGTGCAACACTCCAGCGCTGTGAACAGGCAGTCTTTGGGTCAGGCGGGTGTCAGCATCCTTCAACCTCACTCAGGTTACTCCTATCTGTCCCCTATCGCCAGGTTTGCTGCGAGTTGCTAAAAGCGGATGAGTTTGCGGATCGCAGGCAGAGAGGCCAAAAGAGGAATGTCCAACCTCAACAGGGTCGTTATCCCCAGTCGAGTGGTTTCCGCAACCGAGCGGTCCATCCCTCCAAACCACACGACATGGGGGCCTTTTCGGGTCCACTGGATGCTGCTGACATCGCAAATAGAATGACCTCGACCTGTCCAGTCCTGTCAAGAAGTATTTTTAGTATCTCTCTTGTCAAGAAATCTTTGTCCGAAAACACTTCGGAGAAAGATCCTTGACTTTGAAACAAAGTATTGAACAAAAGAATGTTTTAAAATTTTTCGCGAAGCGCGATTTTCGTCTTAAAACTTAAAATTATCTTAAAATTTATCGTGTTCGAAACTTTTCTGTGGCACTGTATATGGACCGTATCCTGACCGTATCCTATCGATTTCTGGAAAATTTGAATACGGATACGGATACGGATACGTATCCACCGTATCCTAACATCACTGCCCTAGGCATACTTGTACCCCCATATGGGGAAGGCCAAAAATATGGGGAAAATATGGGGGGAATATGGGGGGTTTTTCAAGTCCTGTTCCCCCATATTTCCCCCATATGGGGGATATATGGGGGAAAACCCAGGGGTTCCTCAGGTGGAAGCAGTCAGCAAACAGTTCTCTTCGTTCTGCTTTTCACAGGGTGTGAAGTCAGCCACTGACAGGGGACGTCTAGCACCTTGCAGAGCCATCTCACCTCGTCGCTTTCTGCAGAGAGGAAACGCCCGGCTGAAGTGCTCGAGTCAGACCACAAAAGGTGCTGTGAGAGTGCCGACCGCCACTTTCTTCAAGTCTGAGTAGCGGTCATCAGAGCATGCTGTCCAGTAGTCCTGTCTTTGCTGGCAGAACAGTTGCGTCCTGCAGCCAGTCCTTGTACTGGCCTTCACAGGTCTCATTCCACCCGGCAGATGCAGCTTGAACATGTCAAGCTGCCTGGTGACGAGCGTCGACTCCGACTTTTCGGCGCTCGGAGCGGTCAAAAGCGGCGGAAGCGCCTGACACCAGAATGCACTGCTTGTGAATTCCCTTGTCTAATTAAGGACCTCAGGGGGCAGTTCGCAATCGCAAACACACCAGAGTGAGGACTTATAAACACAAGAGTGTGTGTTGTGAGGAGCTGTTAACCCTGAACGCGCTATGTGTGTCTGTGCGTATGTGTCCACCACCGCTGCCGCTGTCACTGCGGTGCCCCGCCAAACCGGGAAGCGTTTGCTCTCCGCTGCCGCTGTATCGGCGCAGGAGAGGAACAGGAGGTCGGTGCGACCCACCTGGGGGATCTTCCAGGGGGGGCCAGACCTGGCCACACCTGAACGAGGGCGCACCTCCCCAGGATCGGACTCCTGGAGGATCCCCAACAAGGCATGAGGCCGGTTTCGACGCGCACTTCGTGTGTGTCTGTGCCTGAGTGGTTTGATGTTCTCCCGTTGCAGCACGAATACCCCCATATCCCCCCATATGGGCCCCATATTTCCCCCATATTCCCCCATATTTTACCGGGTTTTCCCCATATTTTCAGCCTTTTTCCCCATATGGGGGCGGGGTTTTGAGACCCCCCATATTTCCCCCAGATTTAGGGGGTTCCCCATATGGGGGGACAAGTATGCCTAGGGGGGGGGGGGGGGATGCATAGGGCTTCCATACGTTCTTTTTTTGGGGATGCCCTTTGCGTTGCTGGTTTTTTTTGGCATGCGTGCCCCCCTCCCCCCCCTCTCCGCCTGACTGGCCGGCCTGGTGTACAACACGAGGCCAGCCAGTGGCAAACCACAACAGGGCAGGGCAGCTCTCGCGATTGGGTAGTGACGTGCATTGCGGTGGCCACCCCACACGTCTGACACTACACCTTTGTCGGGGGAAGTGGGGGTGGGGGGGTGGGTGGGGTAGTTCTTTGAAGTTAAAGCGGGGCGTGTGCCCCCCCTTCCCTCCCCCCTCCCCCCCCCCACGCCTTTCCCGATAAAATAAACGGGCATCGTATCCCTCCACCCTTGGGGGGGGGGGGAAAGATTGCCGCTTTTTAGGAGGGGGGGGGGGGGGGGCGGGGGGGTTGCACAATGCAACCAAGCCCCTCTCCCTCCTCCCCTCTCCCCTTCCACCCACCCCCATCCCCAGATCTGATGATCGCATGCGCACACACAGAAATGTCGATTTCTTTTTCTTCTTTGCTCTTTTTTTTTTTGGAAAGTGCCGGGTGACACCGGAGGTGGGAAGGAATGGGCCAGATAACATAACAACACAACACAACACAACACACAGCACACCACACCCGGATCACCTCAGTCTGAACGGTGGTCCACACCCGGCACGGACATGGGGAGGAGGGCATCGCGGGAGCCGCTGTTTGCATCGGACTTCCCCCTCCTGCTCGACGCAGGGTTTGTCCAATTGAAGGAGTGCCACAGAACGTTCCGCGGATCTTCAGTCTGGGGGTCGTGCGAGTCGTCAATGGGGGTCCCCTGGGCAGATGCCAGCGCGCGGGCCTGGTCCTCGTCAGAAAACTTGGGGAAATACCTCGTGTCGTAAGGGTCGCGGAGATGCGGCTGGAATGCGGCAGGCATCTCCCTGATCGTGTCCCAGGGGAGGCCGGCGAAGAACGGGTGCGATTTGATCTGTTCGTATGTCAGGCGCTTCTCCGGCTCGCACAGCAGCTTGACAATCAGGTCCTGCGCGTCTTTATCCAGGTTGCACTCCGCAGGGAAGTGAAGGTATTCCCTCCACCTCAGGATCTTCTGACACGTCTGCATCACATTCTCTGAATAGAACGGGGGGTACCCGCAGAGCATCTCATACATGATGACACCCACACTCCACCAGTCGCACTCCACCCCGTAGCCTCGGTTCTGCAGCACCTCAGGTGCGATGTAGCCCGGTGACCCGACAGTGGAGTAGAACATCTTCCGCCTCTGCTGCGACGAACGCCACGACACCTGCTTGTTTTTATGAGTTGGCTCCTCGGAAGGGACACCCTCTGCAGCAGGGTCGGCATGGCTTGAAGTGCCGTGCGCTGTGATGAACGCACCCTCGTCATCATGCCCGTATTTCTCTGGGAAGTGTTTGCAGAGGCCGAAGTCCGATAGCTGGAGATGCCCGCTCGCTTCCAGCAGGATGTTGTCGGGCTTGATATCGCGGTGGACGTACCGCATCAGGTGGACGGACCGCACGGCATGGCACAGCTCCGCGATGTAGAATCTCGTCGTCGGGACAGAAAAGACCTCCTCTTTGATCAGCCACTGCATCATGTCACCCCCAGGCAGGTAGTCCATGATGAGGTAGAGCGAGCTGGCGTCCTGAAAGGAGAAGTGGAGGTTTACAACCCATTTGTTGATCTCCGCGCCGGCCTGGAGGACCTCCTGCTCAGCCCGGACGTGGTGGAGCTGGTTGCGTTTGAAGATCTCGTCCTTCTTCAGCTTCTTCAGGGCGAACAGTTTGTTCTTCGCAACCTTTGCCCCGTCAGCCTCCTGGTGTTTACAGAGGTAAACCTGCCCAAACGCACCTTTCCCGATAAGTGAGAGGAGCTGGAAGTCTTTTATCGAACACTTCCGCCGATGCAGATCCGGCTTCTGGTTCGACTGGGACCGGTTCAGAATCAGCCGGTAAACCCCTTCGACGCTGTGCTTTGCTGCGGCAGCCTTCTCCTGCGTCATCCGTGAATGTGACATCGTTCACAGCGGGGCGAGAGATGGGCAGGCGAGACTTGGGCCCCGCGTTTAGATCAAACAGAGACGAGCAGAGGCGGGGGGGGGGGGATTTGTGTGGCGAAAAAGGGAGAAAATAAGAAGGAAGAGGACTCCCGCCCCCCCCCCCCCCTCTCCCCCCCTGCACACACACCCCCCCCCTCTTCTCACGCAGCTGCCCTGCGCAGCAGACCAAAAGGAGGTCGGGATCTGTGGGTGTCTTTTGGTTCGTCCTTTTCTCTTGTTGGAGCTTCTCTCTTTCCCCTTCACACCCTCTCTCCCTCTAATGCCTTGAGCTAGCGGCAGAGGGGGGGGGGGTGGGGGGAGGGGATACCCTGTGGCGATGTGGTGTGGTTGTGGTTGGATGTAGCATGGGGGTGTTCGATTGTCTGAGAGACAACACGAGAGACAGGGGGGGGGGGGGGCGGGGTCTTTCGCTCGGTCGTTATTATTTCGTCAAATCTTCGTCAGTTTTTTTCCAGCCAATTCGACAGGAACTGCACCAAAAAAATGCACTGACGATCCCCCCTCCCCCCCCCCTGTAGCGAAGACCCCACAGGCATCAAATATCAAAGAGTCCGAGTTTTGTTTGTGCGCAGTGTGTTGTATCCCCTGTGAAAGGCGTTGCTGTGAATAAGTGGGGTTTTTTTGTGCTGCTCTCTCAAAACACACTGCGCGCGGGTACGCTCCCACTGACTCTTTCGCTGCGACAAGCAAAAGCTTTTGTTTGGGGCAATGAAAAAATGGTGGCCCGGGTGGGGGGGGTGGGGGGGGATCATCTTCACCCTGGCACGCTTGCAGCCTGAATGTATACTGGCAATATTGACCACACACACACACACACACACACACACACACGCGTCGAAACCGGTGTCACGTCGTGTTGGGGAATCCTTCGGGAGTGCGATACTGAAGGGGAGGTGCTACTGCCCGTGCAGGGCGACACCGCCTTAAAACTTTATAACCACACACACACACACACACACCCACACCCCCCCCTCCCCCCCATCACGCCGACCACCACCCCCCACACAAAACACACCCTCCTTCCTCCGGACACACCTCGGTCGCCCCAGCCCCCGCCACCCCCTCCACCCCACCACCCGACCAACTCACAACGGACAGGAAAACCAGATCATCCACAGCGGGTCTTCGCTCTGTGTCAAACTGTGGTTATGCAGTATGCAGGGAAGGGGGAAGGGGGGGGGGGGGGTTGCGGCCTCCATTTCAAAAGGTTCAGCTCTCGTCTGACAACCGGGGGGGGGGGGGGGGGGGGCAGTGGCTGGGGTAATTTTTGCAAGAACAGCTAGCTTTTCGCACTAAAAAGACTCGTGGCAGCGTTCGGTATCCTGCACACATGCACTAGCAGGCACCGTTCGTACAAACAAAGAACGCAACTCCAAGTCTTTTTCTGGGGGGTCGCTTACAGCCCCGGGGGGGGGGGGGGGGGGGGCTGGCGTGCAGGGTGCAGGCAGCGCGCGCAAATGCGGCCTGTTTCCGGGTGCCCGCGCGCTGCCGGCGACCGTGCACCCGAGGTGCACGGTTTGGGCTGAATCTGGGTGACGTACGAGTAGGGCTCCCACCCTGAAAATGGGCTACCTGCGGTCACTCCAGGTACCTGACATCACCCGAAAGTGACCCAAAATCAGCGGGACCCCCTCCTCGGGTGCTCCGAAACCCCTTTCTTTTGACTATTTGGAATCTGTGCGGATCGTAGTGGGGTCACACTGTGGGTCGAGGTGTCAAGCTTCACCCATGAAATGTGGGTCTGATTCAGGGTCTGGTCATAGGAGGCTGGCCCCAGGAGGATGTGACTGGGAGGCAGCCACACCAGCCCACCCACCCAGCGGGACCCCCTCCTCGGGTATTCCAAAACCCCGTTCTTCTGAACGTTTGGAACTTTTGCGAATCGTAGTGGGGTCACTTTGTGGGTCTAGGAGCCAAACACCGTCCATGAAATGTGCCTCTGGTTCAGGGGCTGGTCCTAAGGGAATGTGACTGGGAGGCAGCCACACCCACCCACCCAGCGGGACCCCCTCCACGGGTGTTCCAAAACCCCTTTCTTTTGAACGTTTGGAATTTGTGCGGATCACAGTGGGGTCACTTTGGTGGTGTGCGAGCCAAGCATCACCCATGAAACACGGGTCTAGTTCAGGGGCTGGTCAGCGTGGCTGGGAGGCAGTCAGCCCACACCCCACCCCACCCACCCAGCGGGACCCCCTCCTCGGGTGTTCCAAAACCCCTTTCTTTTGAACGTTTGGAATTTTTGCGGATCACAGTGGGGTCACTTTGGTGGTGTACGAGCCAAGTTTCGCCCATGAAACGTGGGTCTGGTTCAGGGACTGGTCATGGGTGAAGGTGGCTGGGAGGCAGCCACCTTCACCAGCCCACCCCACACCCCACCCCACCTACCCACCCAGCGGGACCCCCCCCCTCGGATTTTCCAAAAACCCGTTCTTTGGGATATTTGGGATCCGTGCGGATTGTGGTGGGGTCATTTTGGCCATGGGGTGCCTATTGACACCACTTACTGGGAAATGCCAATTGGGTAAAAGTACCCCCCCTGTACAGGTACAAGGGGGGGGGGGGGGTCCTTTCCTACAGGTGCGGGAGGTAGCCAGTGTACCCCCCCCCCCCTGTCCCCCACTTTGCGAGGGACCCCCCCCCCCCCGACCAGGGTGGGGGTCACCCAAAATTTCGAGGAAATCCTGGTGTCACCCTGAAAACCTGGGTCGCCAGCCTGACCTCAGCCCGCACGGTGGTCTTAAACAGCGGTTTACATATGTAAAATGCATATCATTTTGCATATCATTTTGCATATGAAAATCCCGGGCTGACATAAGACAGTCAGGATTTACATATGTAAACCTGGGATTTACATATGCAACTTCCAGATTTACATATGTAAATCCCAAATTTACATATGTAAATCCAGATTTACATATGTAAATTCCGATTTACATATGTAAAATCCGGCGATTTATAGGGGGACCCTTTTCGAATTTTTTTTCCGGGGTGGGTCTATTTTGGACGTTTGAGGCCGATTTCGAAGGAACTTTTGAGTTTTGAGCCTATTTTGGGCCCTAAAACGCGTTAAAACCGTCCCGAAAATGGCTGATTTTTGGCCTTGGCCAAATCTCGCCCAAAATATTGACCCAAAATTTTCTGGGACGAAAATCGGGTCCTGGTGGTCTGGAACTGTCCATTTTCGAAGACAGTCGTGAGAAAATCTCGAGTTTCCGCCCCGAGTTCCCTCATGCGACCCCAAAAATCAAGCAAATGAGGGTTGCCTCCAAATCGGGGTTGTGGGGAGAAAATCGGCCAATTGAGGTTCGGGTCGTCTCTTGTGCGAAATTCAGACAAAACTCAAGTATTCAAACGCTATACCTACCCCAACCGCAACCCCACCCCCTGCCTTCTGCCCCCCCCACCCCTGTGCAAGGTCATGTGCCCCGTCCCATCGCGTGTTGCCTTGATTGTTGCAGATTTTCAAATTGGGAAATTTCAGGTGACCCGATGATAGGGATGTACCCCGAGGGTCTACCTGCAGGGATCCACTTTTTGCTATGCCTGCATTGCTGCTGTTTGCGCTTCTCGCCTCCACACACCACCCTGGGGGGAGGGACAGAGGGCGGAGGGGGCTACACACTTACACAACCGATTCGGTCAAACAATGCCACGTCATCCCCATTGGGGTCCTGGACCGCGGCGTCTCTCCCAGCGAATTGGTGTCGTCATCAGGCAGGCTAAGTAGTTGTCTACACAGGACATTGGTTTTAAGGGGGGTCTGAGTTCTGCGGAACTGGCTTCAAGGGACGCCCCCTCGTAATGACTGGGTGGATGGAGCCAAGTAATACCAGGTGGTCGGACACCGGAACTCTCGGCATTTATTAGTCGCGGGAACTGTGTCCGTGTGGTAGGTGACCCCTTCCGATTCCACTGATTCCACTCTTGAACATGTAGTGTTGAAAGATACTTGGTGTTCTGATGTTTTACAGGGTACTTGACAAAGGAAAGAGGGTGGTCAGTCTTGTGATCCACCCTGAATCCTTCCTGTGAGCAGCAGATCCACAACACCTTGACTTCTTTCAGCGGCTGTATTGATATTGCCTGACACAGCAAACATGATTCAATTGGAGGAACAAGCCTCGTACACCAGCGGCCCAAAAGGTGGATTTCATGTATGGTTTTAGGATTTCCCTTATTACTGATGGTGTAGAGACTACAAAGCCTGACCTGATGACGCCGCCATGAACCTGGGAGACACGCCGCGTGAGAAGGGACCTCGGTGCGGGGTGGCGTGAAGATCCTGCCTGAGTGCCCTCGTCGGGACCCGCGGTAAACCGTGGCGTTCCCCCCGAGGCAAGTCCAGGACGAAGGTTGCAGATAACCGCTGCACCTCTTCGTCCGAAAGGAGCTCACAGGATAGGGGAACTGCCCACACCCCACTCACGACAGTGTATCCGAAAGGTGCACTGCGCGTGTGGTGGCGGTGTCGGGTCCAGACCCACCTCGTTCCCCCATGCCCGTCAGTTGTTGCCCCTCCAGGGGTGGCTGCTGTCTGGCATGGGGGGCGCCCTCCCTGCCTTGCAAGGGAAAATGTAGAACGGCATGCTGCCCGTTTCTTCATTTTTCACCTTGCCTGGTGGGGGGGGAACCTCTCACGAGGCAAAAAAGAGGAACGGCATGCTGCCCGTTCGCTCATTTTTGCCTCGGGGGTACATATGCAACCTCCGGATTTACATATGTAAGCTCCGGATTTTACATATGTAAACTCCAAAATTTACATATGTAAATCGGAAAATTTTGATATGCAAAAATTTGATTAGCAAAATGATATGCATTTTCTGCATAAGACCACCGTCTCTCTCTCTCTCTCTCTCTCTCTCTCTCTCTCTCTCTCTCTCTCTCTCTCTCTCTCTCTCTCTCTCTCTCTCTCTCTCTCTCTCTCTCTCTCTCTCTCTCTCTCTCTCTCTCTCTCTCTCTCTCTCTCTCTCTCTCTCTCTCTCTCTCTCTCTCTCTCTCTCTCTCTCTCTCTCTCTCTCTCTCTCTCTCTCTCTCTCTCTCTCTCTCTCTCGTATGCTTATAGTGTGAATATCCCCGAAACGAAAATACTCGCACCCCAAGGGTGTCGTCTACTTAACTACGCGGGCCCGCGGCCCGGTAGACTCCCCTTGTTTGAGAGAGGAGCTGCTCTGGTGGGGTGAGGGAAGTGACACAGGAGGAGGAGGAGGCGCAGGCGCCACACGGTCTGTAGCGCCCGGTGACGCGCTACGTGAGGAAGGAGGATTAAGGTAGGCCCGGAAGCCTGTAGGCGCGTGCGGTGACCGCGCACGGGCGGAGGAGGAAGAGGCACCAGAACGGGGCCTTTGGGGAAGGGCTGCGTCAACGGACACGCCGTCGGGAGGGGAGGTAGTAGGAGAAGGTGGGTCCGGATCAGCGGCGCCCACGTCAGCGTCAGCGTCAGCGGTGGGGATCACGTGGTCGACCCTAGGCCTTTGGGCAGGCAGTGCCGGGGTGGAACCGGTATGCGCCTCTAAGGCGGTGCGCTTCAGCTGCGCCACGGCGGGGATGGATGGCCTGACGCCGTCGGGTGAGAGCCTCCTACGAGGCTGCATCAGGTGGCGGTGGGGTGAGCCCGGGGAGCACACGGTATGGGCCAGCCTCTTCTTACGTCGAGCCACACCCCGAGCGCACACACCCCTGCAAAGCTGCAAACCCGGCGATGCGATCCTCGCTGTGAGGCGCACCCTATGGATACACCTCAACTCAACAACATGGATTTTTTTGTTATTTTTTTTTGCCCGTCTTCACTCCCCCCCTCTCCCCCGCCCACCCACAAGACTCCGGACGCTTTGTTTTTTGGGGGGGGTGGGGGAGTGTGAATTTGGATATCCTCTTCTTTTGCACCGCAGCGCAGCCTTTCTCTTGCCGGCAGCAGCGGGTGGTGAGTAGCTTCCTTTGATTTTGTAAACCTTTAAAACTGCTGCAAAGTCACACAACAGGTGGGGAGGGAGGGGGGGGGGGGTATTGAAATAGAAGTAAAGCTTAGAAGGAAGCACAAGAATGACGCAGGTTTTGTGTCTGAGATCCACAACTGCCAAGACACACTGTCAGCACCACCGCCCTCAATCTGCTCCCCCACACACACACAGCCCCTCTCTCTCGTGTGCTTTTAAGTGTGAGTATCCCCGGAACGAGGATACCCACACACCAAGGGTAACACACGCGCTCTCTCTCTTTATCTTCCTCCTTCTCTCGGATGATTCAGGTGTGAAAATACCCGGAGGGGGTTTTTCGCTCGACAGTGCACACAAGCGAGCCGCCTAACAATAGCAAGCAAAAAAAAAGGCTGCAACCTGACACACCTCGACACAGAGCGAAGGCCCCTCAGAACGAGGATACCAAATCACACCTCTTCCTCCTTCACTCTATTTCTCTCCCATCTTGAGAACTTGAGGGGGGGTGGGAGGGGGGGGTTTGATCGTCGAGAGGGAATGGAAAAGTAAATCTCCCAGCACCTTCTCGCAATGTTAGTCCTTTTTGTAGTCACTACACCAGATATGTTGCACAAGGCAGATCAATGCACAACGGGAGGGGGGTGCGTGAGGGCAACGCTGTGCACGGGGTGGGGGGGTGGGGAGGAATATCCAGGAAAAAACCATCCCGGGGGCACAGGCAAGCCGCTACAGCTAGGGCAAAATGGCGGAGGCCCATGGGGGACGATGCCCTGGAGGAAGTAGGGGAGGGGGGGTTGACGTAACACACACATTGCTGTTAGACCGGATGTTGTGTCTCAAGAGGGGGTGGGGGTTAGAGAGAACGCCATAGTTTATTGAGTCGGCGAGCCGTTGTCTTTACCGAACGGTGTCTGATTTTTGGGGTGCAGGAAGCGTCATCATCTGAAGCCTTGTTGCCGCTTCACAGGACGCCCAACGAAAGACTTGGCAGGGCGATTTCTTTTATAAAAGCAGAAGGAGCACGATTTCAGTCCGAAGCAACGCTCCCACAGCTAGATGCCTTCCCATTATAAAGGGGGTGGGGGAAAGCCAACGACAAGCTTGGCAGTTTCTTAAACCTCCAACACACAGAGCAGCACCCCACCCCCCCCGGGGAAAGAAACACGCGGCGGTGGAATCGATGCACTCCCCTTCCCCTCTTCCAAATGCCGATTTTCGATTCACACCGCCGACCCGCCCCCCCCCCCCCCCACCCCCCTCCCCCACACGCACACCCCCTCCACACGAGAACCCTGCAGCAGTAGTGCAGAAAACACAGTCGAGCACATAACACCCGCACCCCGCACACACCCCCCGCACACTCTCGAAGCAGCCGGCACACAGGCGCCGATTTTCTTTAGATCTGTCTCTCTGAAGGTGGTCTAACAGATTCTTGCGGGTGGGGTGTTGTGGGTAAACCCTTTTTGTCTTGAATGAGTTCCGATGATTTGCCCCAGAGAGAAGCTGTTGCCCGCCCCCCCCTGGCAAGTAATACGATTCAGAACCATAAACCAAAAAGAAACGAGCTCTCTCTCTCACCGGAGCGGTTCCTGCTGCGGGCTCCGCTTGCAAACCTCGGGTACATCCTCCGCTCTTTCGTAGAAGAGGATGTAGGCAGACGAGTTGGTCGCCTCCTTCAGTGTGGAGGACGAAACGGTAGAGTCGTTGCACAGCTTCCACTCCCGCCCCACCTTTGTATACGCGATGTAATGCCCCCCGATGGCAGACCCCATATGGCATGTCACGCCATAAAGGCTGTACTTCACAGGCTCTGTCGTGTAGAAGGGGGACTGGGGGTCAATCGAGGGCTGCAGGTCAAACGTGTCGCCATAGATGATGTTCGTCTCCACCTTCTTCCGAACCCCTCCGTAATAACGGCCGTAGCTTGCGGAGGCGTGGTAGGAGAAACGGTTGAAGTGAACCACGAGGTACTTCGGAGGGCGGTAGATCGAGATCATCTTGAAGGCACGGACATGATCCTGACACTTCGGGCAATACCACGGGTTCGACTCGTCAAGCTGCTCCTGCTCTGTGTAGGTATCACGGCACTGCTCCACCGTCCGCTGTGTCCGCGCACTGTCCTCTGCCCACTGCCTCAGCTCCTGCGCCAGCGCCGCATCCCCTGCAGGAGCCACAACACCCCGCGACGCCAGCGGCACCGGGTAGGGCACCGGCGTCGGCGCGGCAGGCGCAGCCGCCACTGGGGACTCCTCCTCCTTCTGCATCGTGGCGTCGCACCCCTCCTCGCTTGCCCCAGGGGCTGCGTCTGAAGGAGCAGCACCCTCTGCTTCGGGGTAGGCAAGCGTCTCGTTGAGGATGACATGGTACACCACGGGGGCTAGGTATGTCGCAAGCTTCGGCCTGTGCCGGAGGTGCGATACCGCTGCAGCAGAGGATGCCGCCGACACGACAGACGACGAGGAGGACGTCGGGGAGGGGAGGTCCGATGCCGCGGCGGGCGCAGCCGCAGCCGCCGCCGCCTTCTCCGCCTTCTTCTCCAGCTTCTCGATCTCCTCCTTGATCCGCCCGTCGAACTTCTTCTGCTCCTCCGCCAGCGCCTCCCCCAGCTTCGCCTTATGGAACTGCTGCTGCTCAGGCGTCAGCAGAGTCCCGGTGGAGTCAGGCCCAATCGCGTCCTTCATATTGTTCTTCCGCAGCAGGGTGAAGACGGGCCGCTTCTCGCGTGACGCATCTGACACGCGCAACGCCTCGGCATAAACCTCCTGCTTGGTTGCATCGAGAGGGGCCAACACGGCATGAAGGGGCGTCGTCTCCGGTGTGGCATAGGTGGACATACGTGCCCCTGCAGGGCATGTTGAGAAGAGAAGCGTGAAGTAGGGCACATCCGCCGCACTGCGGTACACCAGCCCCTTGAGGATCGAGATGGGGTCCCCCAGCTGCGGGGAGGCGGGGCGGGCGTCGTCCAGCCCGGGGTCCGTTTTCCGCTTCTTGGCCCGGGCGTCGTCCCCCCCGGCAGCCTCTGCGGGCTGCGAGGTCCCGTGGGGGACGGGGTGTGCGGCCCTGCGGAACCCCCCCACACGCGGGTTTTCAAAGTGCGTCTCAAACACCGTGACGGAGGGGAGGGACGCGTCGGTCGTCGCGTCGTTCCGCGATGACATAGAGGAATACCCCTGGCTGTAGTAACCCCCTGCTGGGGCCGCGCTCGCGGTGCGTCCCTCCTCGACGTGGAGGCACTGCGTGTTGGTTATGCTGGGGTGCGCTGCCTGGACATAGTAGCGCACAGCCTGCTTCAGGTCCTCCGTCACCCTGTGTTTATAGTAATACTTCTCGATCGGCTTGGATGTGTCGGAGGGGCAGAAGAGGATTTTGTACATCCGGAACAGGGCGGAGTCGACCTGAACCGGGAGGGTAATGGATGTCATCGGCTCATACTTTGTCCCCTGGTGCTCGCAGACGTTGCACTTCAGGACGGATTTGAGCTGCCCCTCGAACAGATCGGCGACGACAGAGTCATTCCGCTGCTTATGCCGTGTCCAGGCCAGCCTCTCCTTCTCGACCTCAGGCAGGCGGTCCTCCTCTTCCTTCTCCTCGAAGTACGGCTTTGCCTTGATTTTGTTGGTGTCTTCGTGGAGGCCGTCAAGGAGGTATGACAGCAGCTCCTGCGAGTCGTGCTGTGAATACCCTGAGAAGCGCGGCTGGTAGTTGTCGATGATCTTCTTGAGGGGTGACGGGTTGACGGAGCACCAGTCCCCAGACCACATCGCCTTCATCAGCTCGGAGTAGTGGTCGGCGAGTTCACCATGCGCCCCCACAGGGTTCTTGCGGTTCAGATCCATCCGGTACTTCCCTGACACGAAGTACTCCGTCAGCTCCTTGCAGGCGGAGGCGCACTGTATTGCGGAGTTCATGAAGCATGTGTTGCCGATGTTCCGGAGGCCGCAGACACCCGGGACGTTCGGCACCCCCGTGTAGTGGCGCTTCTCCCCCGAGAATTCGGGCATCACCCGTGCGTTCCCCAGGGCGACCCGCGTAGCGGTTGTCTCATAGGGGCTGCCACCCAGCTTGCAGTAGGAAGACCTGAGGCTGCCGTCGCTCTGCAGGGCGAAGAAGATGGCGACGCCGTCGGCAGTCGCCCCGCCCCAGTCTGCGAGGAACGGGGGCTGGGAGAGCTCGTCCCCGCGTGTCTGGGCGATGTAATCGACATCCGTGCGGTGGTGCAGGCGGATCGAATTCGGCTGCTCCCGGTACTCGACAGCGCCTGTTTCGCTGGCGGCGATGCAGTACTTCCGCTTCCCGCTCCCGCAGACGTACTCCCAGGTGCCCAGGAGGGGGCAGGCGTTTGCGGCAAGGAACCCATCTGCGTTAGTCCGCTGCGCGACGTACCTCCCGGAGTACTTTGTATTCAGCTCAGAGATGGTCAGTGAGTCGTAGAGCGCGGCAGAATCGTCGCGGTTCAGCACGTCATCCTCCTGGCCGTGATCCGCACACCCCTTCAGCACGGAGGCAATCTTGAATACCGCAACGGTGTCGGGGTCCTCGGGGTCACCTCTGACACCCTCCAGCGTGCACACCATGCCGGTCTCCAGCGATGCAGGGCCCTGCACGGCGGTGCTGCTGCCACCCCGCTCACACGCCACCGCATCGTGGAATGCCGGATAGCGGTTGGCACTGACAAGGCGGTAGTCGTTCGGGCCCCAGTGGCTCGGACCCTGGTAGAAGTGGTCGTCCTGCGGGACAGCCGTGAGAAGCGACGTCGAGTTAGTGTCGCGCGCCGCCCCTGTGTCCGCGTCATCCCCCGAGAGCACGGCGTCGTGGTCGATCGGGAGGCGCTGGGGGGCGACGGCCGGCAGGTTCACCACCTCCGCAGCCGGCTGCTCGTCGTAGTTCCGGTTGCCGGACGACACGGGGCTGCTGGAACCTGCGTTGGCGCTCTGCAGGGACCGGTCCGTCGAGGGCGGGCTCGTCCCCTCCACTACATCGGGGTAGGCTGATTCCTGTGGAGGGGGAGAATGAAACAGGGGGGCTGGGGGCTCTGTATATATATGTATATACATGCATGGGAATGAAAAACCCACCTCCCCTCCCAGGAGGGTGGGCAGTGCGAGTTTCGAGCGGCGGAACGGCAGAAACGAAGAAAACATACGTGGATCTCATCGACAGACGTGCCCTCCTGCTGTGCCTGCCGCCAGGCCTGCACGCGCTGCGTGTGGGGGGGAATGTGCGAGATGGGTGTGGGGGTGTTGGGGGGATTGATGAAGGGAATAAGGCGGTCCACCCACTTCGCATGCGACATGATGGCAATTGAATCAAACGACAAAGGGACAGAGCTCTGAGGGCAACACACACACACACACACACCTGCGCGCCCGGATCAGCTCGAGTCATCCCCTCGCGCTGGCCGCCACCACTCGACGCCTCCACGCAACAGGGCGACAGCGTCGCCCCAGACCCCACCCGACAGCCCCAACGCAATGCACGAAGGCGGCACCTGTTGTGTTGGCAGCACTGCCGCCTCCTGTGGGGGTATGCAGTGGGCGACGTGTTGCCTAATCAGCTGCCTGGGGGTCTAGAAACAGCTTCACCCTCTCCAACCCCCAAGCTCTGTTAGATCCGGCAGCAGTGCCGCATGGGGCTTGATGGCAAGGGCAAGGGCAAGGGGCGGGGGGTGAGGGGGAGGAAGGGAAGGATAGGCGCCTCACATCCTCATAGGCGTACCGCCAGGAGTCCAGGAGGGGCAGGCGTTTGCGACGGATTCCTGTGCTGAGGGGGCATAATGGCAGCACGGCCTCCTTGGGTGCATGCAGTGGGCGATGTGAAATAGATATCTCGGAACTTGAGTCAGCTTTCACACCCCGCCCCCTCCAATCCCCAAGCTCTGTCAGATCTGACAGTTGTGCCACACGAAGACCAAAAATGATTGCCGGGTTTCTTTTGTTTTGCTTGTGCAACCTTCTGCTCACCTGCACGTCACATTGGGGCGTGGAGTGTAGGTGAACAAAACATTGCTCCCACTGCAACCTTTTAAGTGCTGAACGCCATCCGTGAGCACGGTGCGTTTGACACAATATGGGCGGTTGGTAGCAACAAGCAGGGCACTAACAGTGAGCTGAACTCTGCCGTTTCTTTCCACAGTATGGGTGGGTTGCCGTGAGACAGGGAGCCATCACTCCATGGGGGCCAGTCACTGTCAATCACGGCTTGCCAGCCAGAGGGGAAGCAGGCTGTCCCTCACGTTTTCTCACTCAGTCACGTTTGCTGTGTTGGATTAGCGGACCCGCATCGTACAGAACGTCCACGAAAGACGACGCACGAGAACTGATACGCTATATTTTCGTTATACTCAGTCACGTTGGCAAATGTTGGATTGGCGGATCTGCGTCGTACAGAAGTCCACGAGGGGCTGCTGCACTCTCACATGTTCTCACCAGGCACACCTGGCAGCGAGGGCCACCAAGAGATTTCGTGATGTACTCAGCCCATCAGGGGGTCCATCCAAGAGGAGGGTGGGGAGGTCAACAGTCACGTCTCGAACGCAGAAGCATTCTCGGGCGGAGGTGTGCCACCAACAATATCAGCAACAACGACTTGGCTCAGTGGTTGTTAGATTGTAGTGAGTAAGGGGGGGAGAAGAAGGGGGAGGCGGGGCTTTGATGCGTGTTGCAGAGAAGCGCGGGCCGTGCATTGGTGCAATGGTGGAACCGCGCTGCTAGAGAGCGTTCCCCAGGGCGACCCGCACGGCGGTTGTCTCATAGGGGCTGCCACCCAGCTTGCAGTAGGAAGACCTGAGGCTGCCGTCGCCCTGCAGGGCGAAGAAGATGGCGACGCCGTCGGCAGTCGCCCCGCCCCAGTCTGCGAGGAACGGGGGCTGGGAGAGCTTGTCCCCACGTGTCTGGGCGATGTAATCGACATCCGTGCGGTGGTGCAGGCGGATCGAATTCGGCTGCTCCCGGTACTCGACAGCGCCTGTTTCGCTGGCGGCGATGCAGTACTTCCGCTTCTTCTTCCCGCAGGAGTACTCCCAGGTGCCCAGGAGGGGGGAGGCGTTTGCGGCAAGGAGCCTGTCTGCGTTGGTCCGCTGCGCGTGCAGCTGCTTCTGCAGCGCCGCCTCCCGCTCCTCCGCCTCCCGCAGCTGCTCCTTCAGGCGGCTCTTCCCGGCACGCGCCTCCGCGACGCTCGACTCCAGCTGCGCACACCGCTCCTTGCAGGCGGAGGCGCACTGTGTGTGTGTTGCGGGGCATGTGTTGCCGGTGCTCGGGAAGCCGCAGACACCCGGAGTGCTCGACACCTCCGTGTGGTTGTAGCGGCGCTTCTTACCCAATAATCTGGGCGCGACCCGCACAGCGGTTGTCTCTTTGAAAGCCAGGTGGAATAAGGCGACATCTACCCGGCGTGACACCTCGACAACATCATCAGCCTCATTCACACCCACGTACTCCATCTGAGAGCTTCAGCAAGGTGTGTGGGTGTGTGACTTTTCAGGTAGAAATATCTGTCTTTGTCTACGATGTGATGGCAATTGAATCGAGCGACAAAAGAGGCAGATCTGAGGGCCACCACACACACTTAACTAATTTTTAATCGAGCGTAGGACGCACCGAGCGAGCTCTGGTGCTGCCTCTACTGCCAAGCTCGAGTCCTCCCGTCGTGCTACCTCCACGCAACAGGACGACAGCGCCACCCGACAGCCCCAACGCAATGCACGAAGGCGGCACCTGTTGTGTTGGCAGCACTGCAGCCTCATGTGGACGCTCCTGGCGACGCAACGGCCTGGAAAGTAGAGGCTTGCTCTACCTGGCAGCAGTGCCACACGGGGCGCTTGGGCCCAAGGGAGGGGGGGGAGGGGGAGGGCGGGGAAGGGAAGGGGGGGGGGGGAGGTGCTTCCTGCAACCTACTTCCAACAAAGCAGGGGCCGCGAGAGGAACCGTGAACCTCCGCTGTGACGCACCCACCAACTCTCGAAAATACGGCCCCACCCAAACCGCACTTGTGGGTCGAATCGGGACTAACAGACACCAAAAATACGTATCAGACGTCTAGGCAAATCTAGGGGGTCGGAACAGGTGAGGGATTATGAGAATCAACGCTGCGTGCCTGCGTGGTTGGTTTCCACACGTGGGGGCGGTGGGGGGGGGGGGGGGGGGAGTTGGCAGAAGTATCACATCGCAGGGTATCGAAGAGCTGCCACTGCGCTATGATATTGTTGGTTTCTGCCCTTTTTTTTGTAACACAACAGGCAGTGACTGGACGCTTCTTCCACACCCCGCACCCCCCTCCCCTGCCCACGGAGGTGCCGCGAGTGCGAGAGGAGCAGCGCGCCACAAACCAAAAGCGCGTGAAACATCACCCACACCGACATTGATGTGTGAGGAAGAAAACCAAAGGCCATGCTCTTTACTCTATCTTCCCGGGCAGTGCCGCCCTCTGAGAGATCTAGCGTGACGATCGCCCTCACGGGTGCACCAGACGGTGGTGGGGCTTCGCACGGGAAGAGAAGGGGGGGAAGGCCAACAGCCACTGCCTCGAGTGCAGAGAAGCACTCACGGAGCGGGGGGGGGGGGGCGAGTCACCGACAATAACACAACACGGCTGCAGCTGTTTGATAATAGTCGTACATAGCTAACTAGTGCACGGTGGAGAGGATAAATAAGGCGCGCGGGTTGCAGTGGTGCAAAATGGTGCAACTGGGGAACTACTCTCACCCCCTTCCCCCCTCCCCCCCACAGTACACCACACCTGCTCACTAAAGGGGGGGTACTTCGCCTATTTTTCCCGGCACCGATAATCACGCGCCATGCTCGATCTGCCCCCCACCCCCCCTCCCCCGATCGACACCATCTCGTCTCCCGCGCCACGTCCCTCTTCTCGATGCTGGGCCTAAAGGTTGTCATAGGCCTGGCGCCTCGACCGTGACACGGATCTCTGATGGTGGGGCGGTGCGGTGTGCAGAAAGGAGACAGAGAGAGGCAGAGAACTTGCTTTGTAATGTGTTTTGTTGCGTGAGGTCTGTTCAGGGCGATGCTTGGGTGCGGGGCAGTCTCCGCGTGCAGCTCCCCGGCACCTCCTGCATACGCAGTGTGTGATATGTGACGCACAAAACAAGTTCCCTTCGCAACGCGACGCTATTGCGTCCGAGATACACCACCACTCCCCTCTGGCCCAGATACAATCCTACCCTTTTATAATTACCGTATACGTAAATATTTTGGAACGTAAATATTATGGAACGTAATTATTATGGAACGTAAATATTATGGAACGCTGGTGGGTTGGCGTTCCAGATTTTTTTCGTTCCATAATATTTACAGGGCTTTCTGCGACTCGGGGACTTGGACCAGGTGATCGGACGGCATACAGAGTCCCTGACGGGACCTACTCGTGCACTTTTCGTGCGATTCCTGAGGCAAACCATCCTCACCACCGAGTCCCCAACTGGCCCTGTAAATATTATGGAACGTAAATATTATGGAACGGATCGGGCAAAAATGGGCCCGTTCCATAATATTTACGTTCCATAATATTTACGTATACCATACATCGGGCGTTATTGCGTTACCAGTAACGGTAATACCGTTATTTTTTCGGTAAAATAACTTACCGTTAATAACGTTCCAGAACGGCCGAATAACGTTATCCGAAAATCGGTAACGTTATTTTTCCGCGTTATACCGTTATCGATAACGGTAATACCGTTATTACCGTTATCAGGAACGGTAATAACGTTATCGGTAACGTTATTACCGTTATTACCGTTATCGGTAACGGTAATACCGTTATCAGTAACGGTAATAACGTTATCGGTAACGTTATTACCGTTATTACCGGTAATACCGCGTTATTTTCGGTATTTTTGGGCAACTTCTATAGGGGGACCCTTTTCGAATTTTTTTTTCGGGGTGGCCAGAATGGGCTGTTTTAGGCTATTTGAGGCCATTTTCGAGCAAATTTTTGGGTTTAGAGCCACGCAAAGGGTCTAAAATGGGCATGCCAATCTCAAAAAATGCTCAAAATTCCGAGAGATTTCAGATTTTTCGAATTTTTTGACCGAGAAAATTCTGACCCCAAAATGTGGTCCTTGTGGTCTGGAACTGTCCGTTGTCGAAGGAATTGGTGAAAAAATCGTGATTTTTGGCCTCTGGATCACCCATGCCGTCCCAAAAATCAAGCAAAAGAGGTTTGGTAGGTGCATTTTTGGGTGAACATGAGCCATTGTGCCAACCTGCTTGATTTCACCCGAAAATTGGAATCCGTTGAATATGGTTTCTGATGAAAATGTGAAAATTTTCGACCTTCTTCGCAGTTTTTGCCACTTCCTTGCCCCATCTTTCCCACCCAAAATCGAAGTACCGTGAATGGTGTTGTTGAAAGGTCCAAATTGCGTTGGTTGTGCGTAGTTCTGCCGAAATCGTGCACACGTTGTGCATAGTGCATGTGTAACGCCATTTGCGACCAAAATGTAAATTTCCTGCACCCGAGCGTTGACGCTTCCACACACCCTTACAAACCCACTTGCCTGATGAAGGGGGTGGTGTGTAGAGCACGTTTGGCAGGGCTGAATGACACTTTCCGCGCGAAGGTCGTGTGCGTAATTAAAAAACGGTCCGAGGGCCGGAGGCCCGAGGCCTTTTTTTACCTGCACGAGGGTGCAATTGAGGCCGATACGGGGTGCAGATGATGGTTTCTTGCACAACCCAGTCATGTTTTGCACATCACGACGAACTCGGAAATTCCTCATATTTGCACTCCAGGTCTCATATTTGCACTGGTGCAAATATGGGACCTGGAGTGCGTGCAAATAATGACTGGGGGGTGCAAGAAAGTTCAAATTGCGTAGTTCCTGCGTACTTCGTGCGTAGCCCGAGCGTACTTTGGGTAGTTCGTGC
Organism: Rhynchopus euleeides; assembly: GCA_963210315.1. NCBI lineage: Eukaryota > Euglenozoa > Diplonemea > Diplonemida > Diplonemidae > Rhynchopus > Rhynchopus euleeides. Next base: position 818,172 of record OY723323.1, on the reverse strand, counting down.
GTATATTGTGCGAAGCGTCTTTGACAGCACCAGTAACGGACTTTTGGAACGTAACTATTTTAGAACGGACCGGGAAAAAATGGGCACGTCGCTACTTCGCGCTACTTCGTCGCTCGTAACGAGTAAAAATATCAGGTGGTTTATACACCGCCAATGTGAGGTGTGCGGGTGTATTCCTGAAGGATTCACTTCTGCGTCCACACTGAGTGATTTTGGAGTGATTTTCACTTCAAATTTCACTCCAGGAACATTGGATGCTGCAAGGTTGCAGGGGTTTCTGCAGTATTTGCCTTGAAAAAGCCAAAAAACATGATTTTTTCACGAAACTCGACATGTCCGTGCGTTATTATCCAAAAAATGGTCCCAGGGGGGTATTCTGGAGCCATCTCCACCAAAAACTACACCATCCGCCCGCAAAATTGTCCGAATAACGCAAGTTTTCATGAAAATAACGGAAAAATAACGCGTTATTTTAGGAGAAAACGTTTTCCAATTTTTTGACATCACGGAGTGGCCCCCTGGAGTGATATTTTACCCAAGAAAATTCTTTTAGGGGGGGTAGGGACCCGAGTTTCGGGTCAGATTCACCGGGAAATGCTGCCTTTTTTGGGGTCAAAAAATAACGCAAAAATAACGTTATTACCGTTACTGGTAACGGAATAACGCCCAATGTATGGTATACGGTATTAAAACTTAGCATCGCCAGGGCATGCCTTCATGGGCTTGCCTTCCGCCGCCGCCTCCCCGTTTCCCGTTCCCCAGGCATACCTGTCTCCCCTGCGGCACAGGCGATGCGCCGTGCCGGGACCCCCTCCTGCACCGCCCCGACGGGGGCGAGGCACGCCCGTCGGCAGCACGGGCCCCGGCACCGCCGCCGCCGCCGCCGCCACCACCACCACCTCCACCCTGCCCCCTCCGCAGCTGCGCCATCAGCGCCATCGCCTCCTGCAGCTGCCCCATCGCTTCCGGCAGCAGCGCGGTGTGCTGCCCGCCGCCGCCGCCGCCGCCGCCACCTCCGCTGGGAGTCCCAGGTGCGCCTCCGCCACTGCGCTCTGCGCCGCCACTGCCTCCGCCACCATTCACCTGGTAAACCGACTCAGCCTGGTTCTGGTGGTATTGAGGCTGCTGCTGCTGCGCCACAGGGGGCTGGATGTGGGATGCGAGCCTGACAAACTCCGTCTCCGCCTGCTGCACCCGCCTGCTGTGCTGGTGGAGGCGGCGTCGGGTTTCCGCGAGCCGCTTGTCGTACTTCACAACCAGGTCGTCGTACTGCGTCACCAGGCGGTATATCGACGCAGGCTCATACGCGTGGGGCTGCAGGGCACCAGCCGCCTCATTCCGCAGCATGTGATGCCTCTCCTGCAGCGACCTGTCCCCCACGGATCCCGACGGGGTTGCGGCGGCCTGCGGGCTCTGCGCGCCCTGCCCCTGGCTCTGCCCCCACTGATGCTGCTGCTCCTGCACCGCCCGGAGCTGCTCGTGCTGGCGGCACGCCGTGTCCTGCGCCTGCTGCAGCTGCTCCTGCAGCGCCGCCTCCCGCTCCTCCGCCTCCCGCAGCTGCTCCTTCAGGCGGCTCTTCCCGGCGCGCGCCTCCGCGACGCTCGACTCCAGCTGCGCACACCGCTCCTCCATACCCTGCGTGGCGCCTGCCCCGCGCACCCTCAGCTGCGTCACTGTCGTGAGCTGCTCACGAAGCCTCTCGGAGCACCTCCGCAGCTCCTCATTCTCCCGAAGCAACGCCTGCACCTGCGCCACGCGGGGCGAGGTTGGCTCCCCCGACACGCGACCCCCGCCACCCCCGCCCCCGGCAACCGGCGCAACCGTCGACGCCGATAGGGCAGGGGAGGAGGACACAGACCTCCTCCCCGCAGCGTAGTAGTGGTGGCTGCTGCTGCGGTGGCTGAGCGGCGCATCCAGTGCGGCAGCAGCAGCAGCAGCAGCGGTGGGGATCTGCGGCTCCGCCGCCCCCACGGGGGCCACGCCGCCGAGGGGGTCTTGGTGGTGCGGGTGGTGGAGGTGGTGGTGCTGCTGGTCCGCCCCCGCCCCCGCCTGCGCCTGCTCCTGCTCATGGCGCCACCCCAGGACAGCGTCATCCGAAACGGGGCGCGGAGCGGGGGGGGCTCCGCCGGCACTCCCCACCCCGCTGCCGAGCTGCGAGGCGGCGGCGGCGGAGCCGCCGCCGATGTGGTCGTGGAGATCCACACCCTCGGCAACAGGGAGTGTGGGGGTGTGGCTGCGTGTGGCGTGGTGGTGGTATACACCGCTGCCCACCCCAGGGTGGGCAGCATCCACAGCGTCCTGCGGGGCTGCTGCTGCGGGCGGCATGGCCCCCGAGGGGAGCGACACGGTGACAGACACGGGCAGCGGCAGAGGCGGGGCAGGTGCAGCAGGGTGGTGGTGGTGGGCAGCTGCGGCGGCCGCCGCCGCCCCAGCCGCAGGCTGCGACGCCATCGACAGCGGGCCCGACGAGGCGTAGGGCGTGGGGAAGGCGATGGAGGGGGGGCCGCCGACGCCACCCGTGTGCTGGCTGGCGTCGGAGGTGTCGGGGGGGCCCCGCCCCTCCCGCCCTTCCCGGCCCTCCAGCACGGTGATGATCTCGGAGAGGGTGATGATGCCGGTGCCGGGCTCCGCCCGGACGATGCTGACGACCTTGCGGCGCTCTCTGTGTGTCAGCTGCGGGCAGAGGGCTGCCACAAGGGGCTCCACCTTGTTGCGGTAGAGCGCCCCGCCTGCGGAGGCCGCGGCTGCAGCGTACAGCCCCTGGGAGGTGACGTCTTCCGCGACGCGGACACTGGTGTGCCCGGCGCCTGTGGCGCCCATCCACCGCTCGCGGCCCTGCTCGCGGAGGTCGCCCAGAGCCAGCACCGCTGCCTCGCGGAAGCGGTCCGGCGTCTGGGCGAAGCACAGCGACTTCAGCACGCGCAGCATCCCGTCGGAGGTGACGAGGTCCCCATCCGCGACCTGTGCGACGAGGTGGCGCACCCGGTCAGGGTCCCCCCTGTGGAGCCTGTCGCCTAGGTCCGCAGCCTTCGCGGCGGTGATGAATCCGTTGCCCAGGGCCTGTGGGGTTGTGAAAAGGTGGGGGAGGCGGGGGGGGGGGGGGTGGAGGGGTGGCTGAGCCCCATTTTTGAACCCTTGTTGGCGTGGAGGAGTGGTTGCGCAGCACACAGAGAGGCTCGAGAGCTGCCCTGATTTCTGGGGTTTGCTGCTTCTTCTTCCACTGCGCACCCTTTTTTAATTTGCCGCAGGGGTCGGGGGGGGGGGGGAGACTGGGGATAATATCATGGAGAACACATACGTCATTGATTTCGAACAGCTCGCGCACTACATCGGCACTGTCCTCTACAGGGCACCCTGTGGTGCCCTGCATCGCACCGCAGCAGGGCCGCCAGAGCGCAGCGGGTCCGGCTGCGCCCAGGCCCGACAGGGGAGGGGTCGCCCAACACCAGGCCAAGCCAACCCAGGCCCGCTTGTGTATCCTGCACGGGTGTAGATATATGCCACGAAGGCGGCAGTGCTGTCTCGATGGGCAGGAGGCGGGATACTGGGGGTGGGGGTGGCGGTGTGTTGGCCAGGGGGTTGGTCTCCCTCTTGCCTCGCGGATGCGCACCTGGGGGAGGGGGGGGCTCTGAGAATTTTGCGTGGCGGCCCGCCCTGTTCAGCTCTGTCCAGCAGGGACGGAGAGAGAGAGAGAGAGAGAGAGAGAGAGAGATAGGAGAGAGCGAGCGAGCGCGGGGTTGGGCCCACGTTCAGCTCAGCATGCACATCGAGGAATAGTCGGCACTTTACATCTTACACCCCCACCGCCCCAGCCCCCCCGCTTTCACCGCCCCCGTCTCGTCTAGCCTGGCCTCGCCTTGGGTGGATAGCTTCACATGCGCCGGCATGTGTCTGAACTCTCGGCAGAAACCAGGGGTTTTTCCAGGGGGGTCGGGGGGGGTCAATGACCCCCCCCGAGATTTTCCCGAAAATTCTGACCCCCCCCCGGGGGGGGTCAGTTTTTGGGTCAGTTTTTTCACATTTTCCGTGACCACAGGCAGGCGTGTTTCTAGTGGGGGATGAGGATGAGTCCAGCCAAGAGCCAGACGTTCACTACCGCGGCCTCCGGCGGCTGGGGGGCTCCGCCCCCCAGACCCCCCTTGTGGCGTGTGTCTCGTACTCAAGTCATTCGATTCCCATCAGAATTCAACCACTCCAGTAGCCTCAGGAGGACGCACAGAATCTACGCCCACAATGAACTGATGTTCACTACCGTGGCCTCCGGCGGCTGGGGGGCTCTGCCCCCCCAGACCCCCCAGCTAGCGTGTGCCCGTCTAGTAACCAAGTCCTTGCGCTTCTGGCTGTGGCTATCAGGGGGTATACCTGAGGATGGCGCGAGCGGGAGAGGTACCGTGGAAGGAACCCATTCGGTACATGACTCTAGGGATGGGAATGTGACAACACAAGGACACATGTCGCAACAGCCGGGTACGACTGCTGGGGTCACGTTGGCAGCGAGGGCGCGAAGCGCCCGAGCGTTCTCCCCACGGTGAAAAAAAATTTCGAGGCAAAAAACACGACTGACCCCCCCCGTTTCGAAAAATCTGAATCCTAGAAAAACCCCTGGCAGAAACAACCAGGGGATAAGATAGGTCTGGTTTTCCGGTTTTCAAAACCAGGGTTTCCCGGTTCCCGGTTTTCTGGAAAAAAAAAAAGGTCGGTCTCATTTTTGGCGGTTTTTTTGTGACTTTGGGACAGTAAAACAGTCAGAAAAAACGCCATAAAAAACTAGAAAGTGACCCCATCGTGATCCGCACAGAGCTCAAATAGTCCAAAGAAGGCAGAGAAGCGGAGAAGAAAAAATGGACCTAGCGGGTGGCCCGGTGGGTGGTGATGCCCTCGTCATGCAGGTCTCTTCTGTTTTGAAGGTGCGCACATGGTGGACTCCAGCCACCATGTCTAAGAGGGAGTCTAAGACTGCAGTCTGTACTGGAGACGGGAGTCTATTGTCCAGCTAATGTACGCTAAGACTCCCGCTAGTTGAGACTCATGGGAGACACACGGTCACGTGACGGTGTACTCCAGCGGAGGTAGGGTAACTTCCGCTGGAGTTCACCGTGTCGTCTGCCTCTGTGCAGCGTCACTCAGTGCCATCGAATACATGGCGACAGCCCACCAAATCGAGACAGATCTGCTTGTCTGGAGGGCTGAGACGAGAACACGAACGACTTTCAAGCAGTCTTGAAGGTCGCCAAGCCTATTGGGGGCAACTAACAGATGAGATTTGTTTGTTGCCTGTCGTCACAGCTAGGTGCCCATCTCCTCGATAACGGAATGTGTGCAGAGATCTCGTGGACCCTTTGGCCATTCTGTCGTGCACCCACTTCACCCACAACGCACACCTGTCGCGAGTGGTCGCTCCCCCGTCCTCCTCCACCCTGAAGGTTGAACCCTCAAGGACCAGTGATCTCCTGCTGGCCGGGCTGCGATACAGCGAAGCCTTCCTACTTACAAGCGAATCCAGACAGTAGGGAACAGATGTTCACTACCGTGGCCGCCGGCGGCTGGGGCTCCGCCCCCCTGCGTAAGAAAATTGCACCAGACCGGTTTTTTGACCGAGAGTCCAAACTTTCAAAGCAGCTGCTGCGCCTGCCCCACCAAGCAGCCTCAGTACGACAGGACGCGCGCAGGCACCGGGCCCTCTCAGATTCTGGGAGGGTTTGCGCGGGTCGCGCGCGCCGAAGGCGCGCGCGAAAAATTTTCAAAACCAGAAAAACCGGAAAACGGCGCCAGAAAAAAAGTCTATCTTATACCCTGAAACAACCAAAAAAAGAAAAGAAAAAAACGTAATCATCACCCGCCCCCCCCCCCTCCACAACAAGAACCAACCCCGCCACCTTCTTCAACCCAACTTCCACACCACACCACCCACGCACCCCACCCCTCCTCCCCCCCCCCCCAGGCCCGTTATCAAAACCAGGGATGTCTTTAAATCATGGGGTTTTCGGCAGATTTTCAGATTCTCAATCGTAAAAAACCCCTGTTTTCCCCCCCCCTAGAATGGGGGTGGCACAGCGTCGTTCTACCACACGAGAGGGTCGTTTTTGGCATCAACGGATCGAACTCTCTTCACGGTGACCCTACTCAAATTTTTTTGAGTCATTGGGGGCCATTTACTGTGCGTCAAAGTGTCGACGATTGGCCACCTTTTTGGTGCCGTGGCTGGTGGGTGGCCATGGGCACACGCTAGCTGGGGGGTCTGGGGGGCAGAGCCCCCCAGCCGCCGGAGGCCACGGTAGTGAGTATCTGTTCCCTGCAGGGATTGTTGGCTGCGTCCTCCTGAGGCTACTGAGAGTGGTCTGGGTCCCATTCGCTGATGTGAACCCAAAGGACTTGGCTACAAGACAGGCACACGCTCCAGCCTAGTGGTACAGGGGGGTCTGGGGGGCGGTGCCCCAGCCGCCGGAGGCCACGGTAGTGAACGCCTGGCTCTTGACTGGGGAACAACGCCGGGTTTTGGCTGGAACAACCGAAAAAGGGGCGGGTGTCCGGAGGATTCATCCTCATCCCCCACTAGAATACCACCTGCCCCCGAAAAACTTCACCCAGAAAACCTGTTGGGAAAAAATCCCACCTAAAAAACTCAAGGAGAAAAAAAAATTCCCTCCCTATAAAAACCCAAAGAGAAAAAAAGTGCAATACTGAATCGGGACTTGGACTCCACATTTAGCTTCATACTTGGGGAAAACCCCCCAAGAAAAAAAAACAGGGGGTTTTTTTTGGGGGTTTTTTTCCTGGGGCCGAAATCCTCAATCTCAATCATGATTTAAATATATCCCTGATCAAAACCTTTTTTAAAAAAAACTCTAATGGCTCTTCAAAGGGCTCTTCGATCTCCGCTGCCCAGCGCTGTCCTCCCTCTCCTCCGTCACCGCCCCGCCCGCGGTGGTGCCGGAGGGGAACGCTGACAGCTCGATATCGCCACCACGCTGCCCCCTGCTGCTTGATGGGGCCGCGCCACCTCCTGCAGATGCGGCAGACGCAGCTTCCGACTGCGCCGCCTCCCTGAGGACCAGGGCGATGCAGGCGGGGAGGACAACGAGGTGAACAAACACAGCGTGGTAGAATGTGCCGACGAAGGGGCGTGCCTCAACGCCTCGGAAATGCACCCCGGAAGCAACGGCAAAGCCATGCGAGTTGGTGTCGATGATGAGGTTGAATCCCTTCTGCACCCTCCCCCAGGGCCCCCCGATGGCCACCGCCGCGGTGCCAAACCCGGCGTGTGATGCGATTCTCGCAGATTTGAAAGCCTCTGTGGAGCTGACCTCCGCCCTGCGCTTGGCAAACCCGAACCTGTTCCGCACCCCGGTCTGCCCGCGCGCCTCCATCACCACATTCCCCGCGCGGAAAAGCGGTGCGCCGAGCAGCACGACGTGATGCCCATCCCCAATCTGAGGCCCCTCAACAACACCTTTGTACACCCCGCCGTCATTCCCGGGGTCTTGGAGAGCGAGCCCTGTGAGGAGATCGGCAACCCCAAGCTCCACCGTGAACCCTTTGGGTTCCTCGCCGGATGCATCCTCTGTTTTGGCGGCGGGGTCCTGCCCCTCGATGAACTGCAGGGTGATGGAGTTCACCGAGGTGTGGAGGTCGCCCGCAATGCCGACAGCTCGGATGCGGCGCACTAAATCCTCGGGGAAGGAGATGGAGGGGTGGGCGGACCGGAGGGAAGCGGGGAAGGACTCCACGTCGGGAAACACCCCGCCGCTGCTGTTGTTCGGAACCCCTCGGAGGATCGACTTCCCATTCACCCGGATGTCCTTCAAAGCCGCGCAGCGGGAGCACTCAAAATGGGTCACTCCCTCCTCCCCCTTGGATATATCCCTTGCGGCGGACCATTCGGGCTCCTCAAAGGTTCCCGTATCAACCCCGTCATACTGCAGGCTGCCTTTAAGAAACCTCTTCTTCTCCTGGGAATACCTCCCGAAGGACACCCCATATGTGTGAGGCGATGCTTTTGCCTCTGGAATGCTCCACCTCCCATACAGTGCTGCGAGGAAGGACCCCCGGGCGGCATCGCCCATGCCGAGAACACCGTCTGCATGGGGAGGCAGCTTTGCAGCCGCTTCATCGCGGGAGAAGAATGATATGCTGACGCGGTCCACAGTGTGCGTCGCCAGCCCCTCCATCCAGACGTAGTCCTCCCCGGTCGACTCGCCCCCAATGGTTTTCCCGAGACCCATAAGCAGCCTTCTCGACCAGACGCCCTGATAAAGCTTCCCCGTTGTCGACACGCTCCCGTCATACGCTGCCCGCGCATCCTTCCCCTCCTTCACCTTCGTCGCCTCACCGGCAGGCACCTCCGAAGGAGGTGGTGGCGGGGGCGCTGGGGTAGAGGGGGCGGGGGACGCGGGCGGGGAGGCGGCATCCTCTAGCAGCGAGGCAGCCCTGCTGTGGGAGCCGCTGGTTGCTGTGGAGGAGGCAGCGAGGGCAGAGAGGAGAGCGAAGCGGAGCATTGCTTGTGTGGGGGATGGGGGGATGGGGGGGTGGGTGTGTTGGAGGGAATGGGGCACCCTCCCCCTCTCTGTGTATGCTCTGCAGGGGTGTGTGTGTAGTGAGAGTGGTTTTTTAGTTGGTAACCCTGCGCGGATCTGTGCCCACTCCCCACCTACCCCTACGTCACAGCGGATGCCCCGCTGTGCCCACGCCCCACGGGGCAGCGCCCCGTCGCTCCCATGGCCGCCCTGTCCGGGCGTTGGCTTGCCGGCTGCTGGCAGTCCGTTGCTGCCACCCCTCTGGGTAGTGGGGCTGCGGAGCGAGGGTTGCGGCCCACGCCATGCCGCGGGAGTGGAAAGCCGTATCCCGCTGGTTCAGGGGTGTGTGTGTGCGTGTAGTGATAGTGGTTTTAAGTGGGTAACCCTGCGCGGATCTGTGCCCACTCCCCGCCCACCCCTACGTCACAGCGGATGCCCCACTCGGGTTAGAGTGTGGGGCCAACTCAGTGCCACTCCGAGGAGGGCGTGAGGCATAGCCAGCGTGGTGCGTGCCGCAACAGTGTGTGAGTGATTTCGCACTGCTGTGGCAGTCCCCGCACCGGCCCATGCGATGCGTCTTGCAAAATTCCATGGTGACTTGCAAGCCGTCGTTCTTCCCGTGGTGGTCCCGGCAGCAGTCCTCTTCCGAGAGGCGCCGGCGCCGGCAGTCCACGCAGCGGGGTTTCCAGTGCAGAGCGCAGGTAAGCATCTTCGCGTTCCGTCTGGCTCCAGGGGGGGCAGTCCGGGGAGCAGCGCCCCGTCGTTCCCATGACCGTCCTGTCCGGGCGTTGGCTTGCCGGCTGCTGGCAGTCCATTGCTGGGCCGCTTGCTGCCACCCCTCTGGGTAGTGGGGCTGCGGTGCGAAGGTTGCGGCCCACGCCATGCCGCGGGAGTGGAAGGCTGTGTCCCGCTGGTTCAAGCCCGGGCCTGCCGTGTGCGCTTGGAGGCTGCGCATCACCGACTCGGTGGCTGGGCTGAGCTGGGCTCTCCTGGACAGGCCCCCTGCCACGGTTCCCCCGATCGCGGTGAGGACAGTGGAGCTCGCAGTGTGGCCACAGTGCCATGGTTGCTTGGAAGTCTTGCGCACCACCTCGCAGAGCTGCCTCAACGAGTGAGCCTTGCCCAGGATGCTCTTCTGGAAGGCTGCGAAGTCCTGCCGCAGCTGCTCCTGCGAGGTCTCCCCCTGCCTCTCAGCCTCGTCCATGGCGGCGTTGCTCAGGGCGTCCGCATCGACGTTGAGTTCCCTTTTCACGTGCTCATACGTAAGGGTGATCCGGGGCCCGAGGTCGGCAGCCAGCCGTGCCGTGCTGAGGAAGAGGGGGCGGAGGGATTTATCGCGGCAAACCGCTTCCCCTTTTAGGTGTCGCAGCACCACCTGCGAGTCACCCCGCACCGTAACGTTCCCCTCAGGGGGCGGGTCGCCCCTTCTGAGCAGCCGTAGGCCCGCCCGAACCCCTTCGTACTCAGCGATGTTGTTGCTGCGTACGTTCAGCAGAGGGAGGATCTCTTCCGACACCTTGAGGCCGTCTCGGTAGAGCACCGCACCTGCACCCGCCAGGGCGAAGGGGGTGCCGTTGTCCCTTGCTCCGCCGTCGAAGTAGAGGGTGAGCCCCGGGGATGCGCCCTCGGGGATGCGTGGGCGGGCCTCCCGCGGCCCCCTCTCAGGGGGGTCAGGTGTGTGGGGGCGGATGCGGCGCGTTTCGACTTCTGGGAGGGTGAGGCCGGTCGACAGCTCGAAGTCGACAGCCAACTCCATGAGGGTCACGGTGTGCTCCCCTCCCTGCGGCCCCCATTTCAGGCCCCGCAGCCAGTCGCAGAGGGCCACCCACAGCTCCGGGGGGCGCTTGCCCCACGTCTGTTTGACAGTGGACGGCGCCCGCACAGGGATGCAGGCCTGTTCGGGGTTGGGTGTGCACCACCCCCATGGATAGTGAAGGGTGCGGTGGTGGCGCGCGGAGCGGTCGAGCAGTCCATCTTTCTCCTGCCGCGCCGAGAGGATTGCAATGAAGTAGCGGTGCAGCTGCGCCACTATATCCACCCTGCGTGCGAAGGATAGTGGCAGGGGCTGCCTGTCCTCCGGGATGCCGTGTCTAAAGGCGGGCGCCACCCCGCATAACGCCAAGCAAGGTGGCCAGGTTGACCGGTCCACAGCCGTAATGGGGTGGTTTTGTCGGATTGGGTCCCACGCGGAGCACTCCCACCATAGGTGCATCACCGTCTCGGGGGTGCCTGCGTTGCAGTATCGGCAGATCCCGCCCTGCCCCGTGCGCCCTCGGACAGGCACCGCCCCTGCAATGACGGAACGAAGGAGGCCCCGTTGGTATCCCGTGACCGCGGCGCCCTCTCCCTCCAGGACGCAGCGTGTGGCTTGCCCGTCGATGCCGTGCTGAGCGCCCGCAAAGTCGTCACGACGACCAGCCAGCGCCTTGGCCACCTGTGTACGTAGGGCCTGGCGGAGGTCATGAGCGAAGATCCCCCATCCGCTCGTTGTTGCTGCGGTGGGGTCGAAGACTATGCTCCGTCCCGCTTCATCAGTGTAAGATAGGGTGGTCGCCGTGCTCCAGCTCCATCCTATCCACCGAAGGGCCGCTCGGAAAAGCGCGAAGGGGCCTGTCCCTGTAAGCCTCACTCTGCTATCCCAAGCCGTCTCAGACAGAACCCTGCAGCGGCCCCACTTCTTGACCTGCATGGCCCAGGTGGTGATCTGCCGGTAGCGGGGGGCGACGGCGGGGTCCACCCGATGTGCATGGTGGAGGACATCCAGCACAGCCTCCCGCGCCCTGCGGGGGGGTCCGGACCACAGCGCGGCGACGAAGAGCCCCCTCCATCGCCTGATGTCGGCGTCCTCCCAGCGGGTGACCAGGGCGTCTGTGTGTGTGCGTGTGGTGTGTTGTGGCGGCGGCATGCGCACAGCGGCCAGCAACCGGGAAGCGAAGCCGTGGAGGTGGGGAGGGTGGGGGTTGGGAGTGGGGGGGGGATGAGCTTCTACCATCTGCATGCTGCTACTGGAGCCGGCATCCAGAGAGAGAGAGGGGGGGGGGGGCACATTCCGTGTGGGTATACTGATCGTCTGAGAGCTCATCGATATATGGGGTTTCTTTGTTTTTTTTTGTTTCTTTGCCGGTTCTCTTTTTTTTCGTTCCTCAAGAAAGTATCCACGTTTTCTTTTTTTGCTTGCGTTCCTTCTTCTTTTTTTTTCGCTGCTTGCGAGAGCTGCATTACCTCTCCGTTCCTCATCATCACACACAGCGCCACACACATTGGAGGGCCACGATCCATTCTAATTCCACCCACTTGAAACGTGGCCGACACACACACACACACCACACACACACACACATATGCACACACGTCACACGTGAATCTCTTTCGTCGTAGGGGAGCAGTAGAATGACACCTATCCACTTTGGTCTCGGTGTGATCTGTACTGTTGTTACAAGGAACCTTTTCTCTGACAGAGCTGTGTCAGTCAGGCTCCAGATATTTTCGGGCGGGCAAGCTCGTGTTCTTTCCTGCACTTCTGGGCGAAGGCCCAGTTGACGGGCCACAGAGTTTGTTTGGATAGCGGTGACCCACGGCTCTCAGCTCACGCTGCATCCCCCTGGGGAGGGGGTGGGGGACACTGCGCTATGCCGTGGCAGCCACGCCAAACCAAAGCTACAATACGTTTCTTCTGGCGTATGATGTGAGAGCAGCACACCCCTCCTGAGCACAGCACACTCGCCTGTGATGTGAGCTCTCCACATTGTTCCACACATTTGACACAACTACACCCCGCCCCCCCCCCCCCCCCCCATGAGCTTTCGCCAGGCAGTGTGTCGAGGGGGCAACTCCACACACACGTGAATATTTGTTGAAAACCATTGGTGGCACCCCCCCCCCTCCCCCTCTCTCTCTCTCTCCCCCTCTCCTTTGGTTCCCTTCGCCTCTCACTCGGCTCACTCACACCTGCAGCCCCGCAAGTGGCATTCTGCCTGCTGTTGGGTTGTCGGGTTGACTGAAGTTGGGCGGATGGGGCGAGACGGCTCTGATAGGAGCATCAAAGCGTTTACATTCTTTATTTTTTTTTGCTGCCAAAAAAAATAATGCCAGGGTCAGTTTCACGCCGGGTTCCCGCTGCGTGTTATATCTGTGGAGGCGTCGCCGATTAGTTCCTTGGGATCGACAGCCACAACCCTGGCGTAGCCCCCCCCCTCGATATATTTCACCCCCCCCCCCTTTCCCCCCCCTTCGTTTTGATTTATTTGCATTCATCAAGGCTCTCTCGATTGCATATATCGGACCGACCAGTTTCGGGGGAGACAAACTAACCTGACACCATCCTCACAACACCGACCCCACCCCAGAGCGAACCATCTCTGCGATTTGCCGCCATCGCATCGGGGGGGGGGGGGGGGGGGGGGTGGGGGGGTGGGGTGAAAGTAGTGTGCTTTGAATGCGCGCACCATCCCCTCCATTGCGGGTGCTGCCATGGCTGGCAGACGTAGAGATCAGCTCTGAAACTGATATCTGATTTGCTCTCTTGTGCTGAGCGGTGCACCGCCCCCCCCCCCCCCCCCGGAGCCCCGTGAAACACCCCTTTCCCCTCACAACCCCCTCCTGTGAACTGTCGCATGAAGCTGTCAAAATCTCTCAAAATTCCAGATCCAGTCGCACGGGGTTCCCCCTATTGCTTCGCAACTTCGCTGCGCTTCGTCGCTCGCAACTCGGAAACCGCGTGGGAAACATCTGGCTGAAATGCAGAAATTTCGATAATCACACACCTGGGCAAAAACCTCCTCTCGTGATGTGATGTAGATCTGCATCTGCACGCACGCGCACACAGAACTCCATAATGAATGAACAACACGGAGGGGGTGGGGGAGGGGTGGGATCTCCACCATATGTTTCGGTAAGCTTTTTAGCAAAAAAATCTTGTTTTTTTTCGGCGCTTTTTCGAAAGAAGAATAGATTTGGGAGGGAGAGGGGTGTGGATATTGGGGCGGGGGGGGATCAACAACAACACCAACAGCAGCAGCAGCAGCACCCTTTCTGCGCCGCGGATAGTAAAAGGGGAGGGGGCGGGGGGGGATCTGCGGAGGAATCACACCCACTCCACAGACAGAAAAGAAATGGCAATGCCCGGCATCCCGCACGCAGGACAGCAAGGCGTGTGGCACAAGACGACATCACGGAGGAGGGGGGGGGGGGTTTTGATCGTCGAGAGTGAATGGAAAAGCAAGTCTCCCAGCACCTTCTTGCAAATGTTAGTCCATCACGGAGGGGGGGGGGGGGGGGGAATACTGAAATGAGAAAAAAAAACAACAGCAACAGCAGCACAAAACTGGCGCAAGCAACACACACCCATCCACACCACATTGTTAGCTATCTTTTCTGCTGTGTTTTTTTGGTGACAACTCCCCCCCCTCTCTCTCTCTCTCTCTCTCCCCCCCCCCCTCGATGCAGTTGGTGACAAAGCCTGGTTGCGGCTCTCACCCCCCGCTGCATTCCTGGCCATTCCAGCAGTTGCCAAATGGGGATGGGGTGGGGGTGCAATGGGTGGTAGCAACACCAATTGGCCCGGTAGAATTCGAAACGACCCCCTCTCCCTCCCCCCCCCCCCATCTACTGCTACCGCCACCGCCACCCCCTTGCAGAGAAGGATAGCAAGGAGGGGTGGGGAGGGCGGGAGGGGGGGAAGGGGGGTGATAGGTAAGAAAATCTGTTTGCTTTTTTTGGGAGGGGGGGGAAGGGGGGAAGGGGGGAAGGGGGGAGGGGAGGGGGTGCGATAATAGAGGTCGGGGGGTAGTGGCAAAAAAAATGACGAGGGAACCTGCCAGCGCCCACACACACACACACACACACACACACCCTCCCCCAGGTCGGGCGAGAGAGGTGGGTGTGAAAGGTGGACGTGACGTCGCAATGCCCCCCCACCCCACACTCGTTTCTCCAGTTGGCTTTGCCAAGCTATAGGACATATATATGACGTGGACAAGGGGCTGCTATTTTGCGGCCAAACTGACCCCTCCGTCACTTAATTTGCAAATATCATTCCTGATTGAATCCTGAACCTTGTGAGAGGTACGGCCTGCGTTGTGCCCTCGACAGGGCAAGCTGGGCGCTGTGGGGGGGGGGGGGGGCGAGGGATACGATTTGACCCGTGGTTTGTACGCTGTATGTTTTTTGTTGCCCGGGCCCCCATTGATTTTCGGTTTAGTCGGCCGAAAAAAAAATTTTTTTTCGGCCAAAAAAATTTTTATCTTACTCCACCAAAATTTTCGTTACTCCTATGGTGCCCCTGATTTACCCCTTTTTCACTACGCACAAACTACGCAATCTGGGGGGGGGGGTCTCGCTTTTTGGTCCCCCCCCAGTTTTTTTTGGTCCCCCTTTCTGTGTGGCTACTGAGACAGGACTGGAGGCACTGCGCTGACCGAGCAAAAAATTATTGCCAGAACTCACTATACACCGTACGAAAGAACGCACGACATGTGGGGCGGGACTCCAGAAACACCTGGGCAAGGTTGCCCCATGCCCAGAAACACCTGAGAAGGAAGTGAGTTCCAGGAGCCGCGTAGAACACCCTCGAGATTGTGAATGATGATACGATCACAGCCTTCAGGGCGCTGCGAGGTGCCACCCTGAAGGTGGCCCTTGACATCAAGGAGAGCGTCGGCCGAGGGGTCGACGAAAAGCTGAAGAAGGCGCTACTGGCACTGGATCCCGCGGGGTATACGGAGGTCACCGCCACACAGGCAACCTCCGCTGACAACGTCCAGGAGACGTTATCCGAGGGGATCACAACGGCACTAGAGATCTGTGTCACGGGATCCAGGCGCCCACTCTCCCTCGACGGTCTGGGGATTGTTGTTGGGTATGGTGTCGTTTCCTGCAGCTGCAAAAAAGCGTAGCAACTGTGCTTCCTTCTTCCTTAATGATGCGTTGACGCTTCCACCCGGAGGAGCTGAAGCAGGCACCGCTTAATGATGCGTTGATGCTTCCACCCGACGAGCTGAAGCAGGCACCGCGCCAAAGGGCACCCCCAAAGAGACCTGCAAAGACTGCGTCGAAACCCGCACCGAAGGCTGCCAGCGCTGCAGCACCTGAAGAACCTGCAGCACCTGCAGCACCTGAAGCGCCTGCACCCTCACTGACCCCGGAACAGCAAGAACTCCTTGAGTTTGGGGTCCCGGCATAGAGACAGAGAATGGCTGAGTAAATCAAAAAATGAGACCCCCCCCCCCCCCCTTTTCACTACGCACAAACTACGCAATATGGGGTCGTCAGGGGCACCATCCTATTAATCTCCTACACCCCCACTTTTTTCTACTCCTCCCTGGGGTAATCAGGCTGGGGAAAAAAACAACAAATCACAACAAATCACACCCGATCGTCAGCTGATTGAGGGTGTGATATGAGGGTTCTATCCAACAAGGATATCAAGGCGGCACTTTCAAAGTCCTGCCAAGGACAGCGCCACCCGATCACAACAGATCACAACAAATCACAAGGCAAATGTTGTGATTTGTTGTGATTTTTTGCGATTTGTTGCGGCCAGTTGTGATTTGTTGTGACTAGGTGTGACGTGGTGTGATTTGTTGTGACCAGTTGTGACGACTTGTGACCCTTTTGTGATGAGTTGTGATGAGGTGTGATCTGTTGTGATCTGTTGTGATCGCGATCCAAAATTTTAAATTTTTGAAATTTTGGATCGCGATCACAACAGATCACAACAGATCGTCAGCTGATTGAGGGTGTGATATGAGGGTTCTATCCAACAAGGATATCAAGGCGGCACTTTCAAAGTCCTGCCAAGGACAGCGCCACGTGGGTGTGTGCTTCTGATATATGTTATGTCATCATGTGAAACCCTCCCCAGCGTGTGCCAACATCCCTGACACGCTCACGAAAAGCATGACACGGAGAAAACAGGTGCCGAAACAACCTGCCGAGCACACGGGTGGTGCCACGTTGATCCACGCAGCGATCTCCCATGACAGGAAGCCTTGTCGCCACGGCAGAGTCGCCGCAGACTGTGGGAGAGGTGTCGCCAGTCACCTTGAGGTTGCAGTGTGTCATCAGGCTAAGACCCGTGCCCTCTTCACCTCCCCTGTTAGGTTGCTCACACAACAGATCACACCTCATCACAACTCATCACAAAAGGGTCACAAGTCGTCACAACTGGTCGCAACAAATCACAACTGGCCACAACAAATCGCAACAAATCGCAACAAATCACAACAAATCACAACATTTGGCGTTGTGATTTGTTGTGATCGGGTGTGATTCGTTGTGATTTGTTGTTTTTTCCCCCAGCCTGATTACCCCACTCCCCCACTTTTTTTGACTGTAAAAAAAATTCGTCTCCGGGATTTTTTTTGAGAGGGTGCAGGAAACTTATTCACAGGGTGCAGGAAACATATTTTCCACTCAGAGGCACACCCTGGGACCCACTACCCCCATCCAGGCCAAATAGCACCTAGTTACCACTACTGCCTATAAAGTGATTTTCACTGTTTTTTTCGACTGGGGGGTATTCTCGACCCGGGCGGAGTAACTCAAATTGTGGTGTTGTAAGATAAAATCACGAATTACACTCCACAGTAGCCATTTTTGTACTCTCGTATGGGTTTTTTTTGCACACGGCATTTCTGCTGCACGCTCGTCTCGATTTGCCCGATACCTCATCAGCATATTTCCTGCAGGGATTGGCCTTCGTTGCTGTTCCGAAACTGGTGCATTCCTTGGTGCATTTTCCACCCTTTCTTTTTGTGAGAAACAAATCACAGCAACACCCTGCTGCGCAGCGCATTCTTGCGCCCAAAGAAAGGATGTCAAAACCACTGCCAGGGGGGGGGGGGGGGGGGGGCTCAGTGGCTGGGGTAATTTTCTGGGGGGTCGCTTCACGGTGGGATCTTGTAAATTTTACATGTAAAAATACTGATTTTTACATGTAGTATACATGTATAATACTTGCATGTCAACTATTATACATGTATAATACATGTATATGCCTGAAATATACATGTAAAATACATGTATATCAAGTAAAAATACATGTATAATAGTTGCATGTCAACTATTATACATGTATTTTTACTTGATATACATGTATTTTACATGTATATTTCATGCATTTACATGTATTTTACATGTATAATACTTGTCATGCAAGTATTATACATGTATTTTACTTGTCGTGCAAGTATTTTGCCAGGGGGGGGGGGGGGGGTGGGGGGCTGGCGTGCAGGGTGCAGGCAGCGCGCGCAAATGCGGCCTGTTTCCGGGTGCCCGCGCGCTGCCGGCGACCGTGCACCCGAGGTGCACGGTTTGGGCTGAATCTGGGTGACGTACGAGTAGGGCTCCCACCCTGAAAATGGGCTACCTGCGGTCACTCCAGGTACCTGACATCACCCGAAAGTGACCCAAAATCAGCGGGACCCCCTCCTCGGGTGTTCCGAAACCCCTTTCTTTTGACTATTTGGAATCTGTGCGGATCGTAGTGGGGTCACACTGTGGGTCGAGGTGTCAAGCTTCACCCATGAAATGTGGGTCTGATTCAGGGTCTGGTCATAGGAGGCTGGCCCCAGGAGGATGTGACTGGGAGGCAGCCACACCAGCCCACCCACCCAGCGGGACCCCCTCCTCGGGTATTCCAAAACCCCGTTCTTCTGAACGTTTGGAACTTTTGCGAATCGTAGTGGGGTCACTTTGTGGGTCTAGGAGCCAAACACCGTCCATGAAATGTGCCTCTGGTTCAGGGGCTGGTCCTAAGGGAATGTGACTGGGAGGCAGCCACACCCACCCACCCAGCGGGACCCCCTCCACGGGTGTTCCAAAACCCCTTTCTTTTGAACGTTTGGAATTTGTGCGGATCACAGTGGGGTCACTTTGGTGGTGTGCGAGCCAAGCATCACCCATGAAACACGGGTCTAGTTCAGGGGCTGGTCAGCGTGGCTGGGAGGCAGTCAGCCCGCACCCCACCCACCCAGTGGGACCCCCTCCTCGGGTGTTCCAAAACCCCTTTCTTTTGAACGTTTGGAATTTTTGCGGATCACAGTGGGGTCACTTTGGTGGTGTACGAGCCAAGTTTCGCCCATGAAACGTGGGTCTGGTTCAGGGACTGGTCATGGGTGAAGGTGGCTGGGAGGCAGCCACCTTCACCAGCCCACACCCCACCTACCCACCCAGCGGGACCCCCCCCTCGGAATTTCCAAAAACCCGTTCTTTGGGATATTTGGGATCCGTGCGGATTGTGGTGGGGTCATTTTGGCCATGGGGTGCCTATTGACACCACTTACTGGGAAATGCCAATTGGGTAAAAGTACCCCCCCCCCTGTACAGGTACAAGGGGGGGGGGGTCCTTTCCTACAGGTGCGGGAGGTAGCCAGTGTACCCCCCCCCCCCTGTCCCCCACTTTGCGAGGGACCCCCCCCCCGACCAGGGTGGGGGTCACCCAAAATTTCGAGGAAATCCTGCTGTCACCCTGAAAACCTGGGTCGCCAGCCTGACCTCAGCCCGCGGGCTTGTGATTCAAGGGGCTTGTGATTCTTGTTTGAAGTAGTGCAGAGCACATCCGAGCAGCACACCGCTGTTGCTGTGATCTCCGCCACCACACACGCGTTAATCGTTGTGTTGGTGTCACGTCGCTTGTTTTGTAGTGTAGGCCATCACCTGCTGCACTCCACTGACACCACCACCCCCGCCTGTGCGGAGAGGGGTGCGTATGGAGTGAATCCTGGCAAAAAAAGGAACGATACGTTCCTCCCCCCCCACACACACACTGAGTGCGTCTACGAAGGGGCGATAGCTTTGCTTGAAACTATTAACTTTAAACCGGGGGTGGAACAGGGGGGCGGATGGGGGCAGGGGGAAAACGAAAGGATCGGGGGTGCATAAAAACGCACGATGTACCGCACACTATTCTGACACCACACACACGCAGGTGAATCGGGGGGGGGGGGTGGATTTACATTCACGGTGGGATCTTGTAAATTTTACATGTATAACTACAAGTATATACATGTATTATACATGTATAATACTTGCATGTCAACTATTATACATGTATTATACATGTATAATACATGTATATGCCTGAAATATACATGTAAAATACATGTACCGTATACGTAAATATTTTGGAACGTAAATATTATGGAACGTAAATATTATGGAACGTAAATATTATGGAACGTAAATATTTTGGAACGCTGGTGGGTTGGCGTTCCAGATTTTTTTCGTTCCATAATATTTACAGGGCTTTCTGCGACTCGGGGACTTGGACCAGGTGATCGGACGGCATACAGAGTCCCTGACGGGACCTACTCGTGCACTTTTCGCGCGATTCCTGACGCAAGCCGTCCTCACCACCGAGTCCCCAACTGGCCCTGTAAATATTATGGAACGTAAATATTATGGAACGGACCGGCCAAAAATGGGCCCGTTCCATAATATTTACGTTCCATAATATTTACGTATACGGTATATCAAGTAAAAATACAAGTATAATACTTGCATGTCAACTATTATACTTGTATTTTTACTTGATATACCGTAAACGGAAATATTGTGGACCGTAATAAAGGTGAACCGTACTATAGGTGGACCGTAAAAAAGATGGAACAAATGGGATTTTTCCGGAACTTGGAACATTTTTACGGTCCACCTATTTTACGGTTGGGATAGTGGACTTGGCGGTTTTTTTTTACGAATTCCTTCGACGAAGTCGCGAAGGAACCAAGGAAATCGCACGACTGAAGCTGCAGGATTAACACCGCAGGGCCTCAACACAGAGTGTGCGCTCACCATCGTCCGGGAACTGTTCTCCCACAGTTACTGCAGGGTGTACTACACTAAAGGAGTACGATTTCCCTGAATTTTCCGGGCACTGATTCACGAATTTACATCTGGAGGGAGCCCGGTGGTCTCAGCTTCTGTCTGCGCGCCCTGCCGTACTGTGGCTGCTTTTGTGGGCTCGTGCAGCAGGTTCTACTTTTACTTCTACCGGAACGCTCCTTGCATGGTACTACACTTCTCGAGGTGTGGTGGTGGGTGAGTCTCGAGGTGAGTGGTGGTGATCGTGCCCTTTCCACACGCAGGGAGGACTTGCTTCTCTTGCTGGTGTTGGTTGCGGTGGTGGAGGGAGGGTCCAAAGCTGGGAGGTCGGGAGGCCTACGTGCGGGAGTCTGCGGCGTGGAGGCCGCAGTCCGCGCCCCGCAACCCACCAGCCCGCGGGCGAAAATCGCATTGTCTTTTCCATATTCAGTCCCAATAAATGGTGGACCGTAAAAAAGATGGAACGTTTGGCCTTTTTTTGGGAACTTGGAACATTTTTACGGTCCACCCTTTTTCCGTTTACTGGTGCCCCTGACGACCCCATATTGCGTAGTTTGTGCGTAGTGAAAAGGGGGGGGGGGTCTCATTTTTTGATTTACTCAGCCATTCTCTGTCTCTATGCCGGGACCCCAAACTCAAGGAGTTCTTGCTGTTCCGGGGTCAGTGAGGGTGCAGGCGCTTCAGGTGCTGCAGGTGCTGCAGGTGCTGCAGGTTCTTCAGGTGCTGCAGCGCTGGCAGCCTTCGGTGCGGGTTTCGACGCAGTCTTTGCAGGTCTCTTTGGGGGTGCCCTTTGGCGCGGTGCCTGCTTCAGCTCGTCGGGTGGAAGCATCAACGCATCATTAAGCGGTGCCTGCTTCAGCTCCTCCGGGTGGAAGCGTCAACGCATCATTAAGGAAGAAGGAAGCACAGTTGCTACGCTTTTTTGCAGCTGCAGGAAACGACACCATACCCAACAACAATCCCCAGACCGTCGAGGGAGAGTGGGCGCCTGGATCCCGTGACACAGATCTCTAGTGCCGTTGTGATCCCCTCGGATAACGTCTCCTGGACGTTGTCAGCGGAGGTTGCCTGTGTGGCGGTGACCTCCGTATACCCCGCGGGATCCAGTGCCAGTAGCGCCTTCTTCAGCTTTTCGTCGACCCCTCGGCCGACGCTCTCCTTGATGTCAAGGGCCACCTTCAGGGTGGCACCTCGCAGCGCCCTGAAGGCTGTGATCGTATCATCATTCACAATCTCGAGGGTGTTCTACGCGGCTCCTGGAACTCACTTCCTTCTCAGGTGTTTCTGGGCATGGGGCAACCTTGCCCAGGTGTTTCTGGAGTCCCGCCCCACATGTCGTGCGTTCTTTCGTACGGTGTATAGTGAGTTCTGGCAATAATTTTTTGCTCGGTCAGCGCAGTGCCTCCAGTCCTGTCTCAGTAGCCACACAGAAAGGGGGACCAAAAAAAACTGGGGGGGGACCAAAAAGCGAGACCCCCCCCCCCAGATTGCGTAGTTTGTGCGTAGTGAAAAAGGGGTAAATCAGGGGCACCAGTGGGGGTATTTCCGGGTTCCGACATATTCTGGACCGGTTTTTCATATTTTTTTGGCCCAAAAATGACCTCCGAGGGAAAGTGGAATTTTGGGGTTTGTCCCCCCCAGTGACCCCCCCCTAGGGCAGTGATGTTAGGATACGGTGGATACGTACCCGTATCCGTATCCGTATCCGTATCCGTATCCAAATTTTCCAGAAATCGATAGGATACGGTCAGGATACGGTCCATATACTTGGTGGGGGAGTACTTAGGGTACAGACGGGCACACCACACGAAGGCCGTCGCCAAGGCTGTCGCCAGGCGGTGCTGAAGACGGTGACGGGATCTGGAACCAATGCTGCACCAAGAATGCTCGTGGTGGACGTGGCGGTCAGGGGACGGTCAAGGGGACCAATGGGCGGAAGACGGTCATGTGTAGGTTCTGCAGCGGATTGAGTGCATGTTGGCCTCTGACATGAGCCTGCTGCATCCCCTTCTGGGAGGGTCTGGGATCATCCGTGGCTGTGCCCCCAAGGGGGATGAGGAGGAGGGTGCACACCACACCCTGAAGGGGGCATAGCAGAGCAACGTGCCCGCTCCACAACGGGCACGTTACCCAACGACAAGGGCAGCTGCCCACACCCCCTCGCACCAGCTTACCTGGGCTGGGTCCACTTTGGTAGGCAGAGCGTATCCCGTATCCGGATACGTATCCGTATCCGTATCCCGATTTTGAAAAATCACCGTATCCGACCGTATTTCTACATCACTGCCCTAGGGGGGGGGGGGGGGTGTGGTGGTGGTGGAGCTCCGCTATCCTGTGTGGGGGTCCCTCTGCGGCAAGATCGAAGCAAAAAATAAATGCACAGATAGAGGACTGCCGCGATGCACCCATCGGTTTTGGGATAGTGACGTACAGGTATAGAGATGTGTGTGGAGAAAAGGCAGGGCTGGCGTGGGCCGACCCCTCCACTAATTATGCAGGGGGGGTGAGGGTGGGGGTGTGGAGGCTGTTGTATTCCGCGTAACTCTCGAGCAGGGGATAAGATAGGTCTGGTTTTCCGGTTTTCAAAACCAGGGTTTCCCGGTTTCCGGTTTTCTGGAAAAAAAAAAAAAGGGCCGATCGGATTTTCGCCGGTTTTTGGGGAACCTTTGTGACAGTCAACCAGTGGGACCATTAGCCAAAAAAATATGGAAAGTGACCCCATCGTGATCCGCACGGAGCTCAAACAGTCAAAAGAAAGCAGAGAAGCGGAGAAAAGGAGCCCAGCGGGACCCGGTGGGTGGTGATGTCCTCGTCATGCAGGTCTTCTAGCTTGATCATTCCGACCGCACCGTACTCCTTCTGGGCGGCTTGCCGAGCGCATGCACTCAATCTCGTTGCGGTGCACACTGCCAAGGACCACCCTGTCATCCACGCAAGCTACGACCTTGTCTCGAGCACGTTTGCCTTGCTGGGGATGGCACATGCAAACTCCGATGTTTTCGGGAGTGCATGTCCGCTTTGGAGAGGATCGACGGATTCGGGTTCTGGCGGGACCGCGATTTGTGCAGTGTTGGAGACACCCGCTGGTGTTCGCATGAGCGCACGTTGTGCGCATCGTCTGACTGACTGCCTCAAGGGGGTGGTCATGCAACAAGCTCGACCATGAAGGTAGTTGCCCTTCGTGAGGCGTACCAGCAGAGCAGCACCCTCAGGGGGGTTTGTCCTGATGCGGGAGGTGATGCGAAGCCGCGCTCCGTCAGTACGTGGACGCATTGAAAGCTCAGTTCCGTCCCTTCGGGGAGCTGCGTGGAGCAACACGCCACTGCTGTTCGGCAGAGCCTGGTCCAGCCGTGTTGGGTGTGATTCTGAGAGGGTTTGCGCGGGTCGCGCGCGCCGAAGGCGCGCGCGAAAAATTTCAAAACCAGAAAAACCGGAAAACGGCGCCAGAAAAAAAGTCTATCTTATACCCTGCTCTCGAGTCACGCAAAAAATAACATTATCTCACGCACAGAAGCCTCGTTTTCGCAGTGTGTGTTGTGTGTGGGAGGGGGGCTATAACTGGGAGATTCCCGTTTAGAGAACTTAGATTAGACTACGCTCAGTGAAACGCGTGGGGGCTGGGAGAAAGTGTCGCTTTACCAAGGACTCAACTCACCGAACTCCGCACCCCACCCCACCCCACCTTCGCAACAAGGGTGAGGGGGGAGGGTGTGGAAGCGGGATCGCGGAAACCAAACACAAAGTGAGAGGGCGAAGAGAGAGATTCGACAGCGAAAGCTGGGTGTGGGGTGTGGTGAGTCTGGCAGCGGACAACCTTACTTTTTGTTGGAGAAAACTCTCAAAGGAGGAGGAAGAAATGCAGAAGGAGAGAATGCAGAAAGACCTGTTGTTTTTTTTTGTGCGGCCTGTGTGGTTGTCTTCGTCGTTTGTCTTCTTCGACCGGACATCCCCTTCTTCTGGAGACACCGATCTACACCATGAACCTCGAGCTGATGCTGGAGCTTTCGGGAGCCTCTGCGAGTGGGTGGCCACGTTTTCTTTGGTGGACGCACCCAAAAGAAAATAAAGAAATAGAAAAAACCCGAAAAGAGGTCGAGGCACCCGCTCCACTCCAGCACCATGGGGCTGAGGTTCACGGATCACACAGGTGAGGATCAGTCCTCTGTGAGGCGCTTATCCTGAAGACGTACCAGTTCCCCGGTCGGTCTCCAGAAACTCGGGCCGCGTCTGGCGCTGTATCGCCTCGGCGGGGCTGTCGTCCCTTACAGTCTTTTCTGTACGAGGTTTTCCACAGGCTGCACACCTGCCCCGCGGCTGTGTGGCAGTCTTCGCGGAGTGCAATGCGAAGGTCTGGCCTGACGTGGTGTGACTATTTAGACTCCAGGTGTCTCCACCCTTCCTGGTCTGGGGA
Organism: Rhynchopus euleeides; assembly: GCA_963210315.1. Lineage (NCBI taxonomy): Eukaryota > Euglenozoa > Diplonemea > Diplonemida > Diplonemidae > Rhynchopus > Rhynchopus euleeides. The sequence goes on along the minus strand of OY723323.1, from coordinate 793,428 downwards.
GCCTCGGTACCCAAGCAGTTTTCGGTCATGCCCTGGACCACGGCCGTGCTAGACTCCTGGTGCAGGCACCCGTCATGGTCCGGGGACGGCCCCCCCAGGCAGTTTAACGTCTTACCCAGGACGGAAGAGCACCTCCCGCGGGGCTGTTGTAAATTTGCAACAGGGTGCTCACCCTCAAGCTTCAGCACGGGCATTCTGAAGTTCTCACTGAGCTACTTCGCCTCGCAACCCGGAACTTGGAACAACGAGATGGATTAGAAAAAAAGGCAAATTGTGAAACGAGCAGCGGCGGGGCTATATCTTTTGTATTTGCCACAACAACAGCCATAGCAACAACCTCCCGAATTCGAGGATATCCCAACCAGATATAGCCGCAACACTGGCTTGTTGGTATGGCCTGGCGAACCGATATATATTTTTTTGAATTGTTGTTTGGAGTGGCGCAGATTAGCTACAGCACCAGCAGAGCTGCAGCAGCTGCGCTGTTCACATGACGGGTATTCGTCAACCGCACGTGATGTGCGAGACAAGAAGAAACCTGCATGAACCCGGCCTGCACTACCCGCGCCCATTCTGCAGAGCTAGGCATAAAAAAAACAAAAAAATATGCAATAAGACGGCTATCTCTCTCCGGGGCGGTGCCAGCATGACACCGAAATTTGTTAGGGGCACTTCCTTTTCTACGCCAAGAGTTTCCGCGCAGAGGTCAGAAGGCTGTCATTCACAACACGATGGTCATCGCTTGCTGCATGCACGCAGAAATGAACAATCGGGGCACTCAGGCGAGCCACAAGAAGAAAATAAAAGAGGAAACTTCATATTTGCCAGAAATTTCTTGGAAAATTCATATGGAGGATCCTTGAAATCGGTAGTGGACAGTAGCGGACAGTAGCGGACAGGGCGGACATTTCCTTGTGGAAAAAGTGCCCGAAAAAAAAAATTCGAAAAGGTCCCCCTTACAGAATTCGCCTTTTTTCAAAAAATCGGAAAATTTCGGACCGCAATTTGTACCCAAGAAAGTGCCGAATTTTCGGACTTGGTCCGATTTGAACGATTTCCGTGCCTCTTGCAACCCCCATGAGGGGGGGCTGCTGTTTCGGGTTCTTCCGGTGGTACATGCTGGGGTGTCAGGACAGGGAATCCTGCTCGCTGTACCCGGTGATCCCTGACGCAGCCAGGAAGTGGAGAGCCTTGGAACCCTGGTTGAGGCCTGTAACACCCGGCCTTCCTGCCACTTCTGGCATTGTGGAGTGGAGGTGGATATGGAGAAGGTTCTCTCTCCGTCCGGTCGAGCACAACCGTCCTCTCCAGCCAGGGGCCATCTACTTTCCAAACAAGGGCCAGGAACATGCTCAAACAAACTAATTGATCAGAAAATCTGGCTAGCCGTGGAATCATTGAGCAAAATTTGGGGAGTGATTGGTGCCCCATTGCTGCATATGACATGTCCATTTTTGACGATTTTTGGGCAGAATTTGGTGCGTGGGACCTTTCGATTTTCATGAATTTTTCGGAATTTCGTGGGGACCGGTACCCCATTTGAGGGCCAAAAATCTCATTTCCGAGGCCTGGGAATGGTCGCAGTGGCCTCAGATGTCCAAAAATGTTCAATTGACCTCTCCTCGAAAAAAAATTCGAAAGGTCCCCCCTACTGGCACCCCGGATTAGGACATGTCTCTGGGGGTGTCCGGGGGGCACTTTTTTGCACCATTTTCCTTTGGGTTTTCAGCAGAATTCTTCTATGTTCCCGGTCTTGGATGTGCTCAAACAGTCAAAAGAACACATTTTCCGGGTGCAAAAAAATGTTGCACCTGGGGGGTGGAGAGGGGGGTCGGAGGGCGGTGGTGTGAGAGGCTTGCTCTCGAGCTCAAACCAACAGATGTTCACTACCGTGGCCTCCGGCGGCTGGGGGGCTCCGCCCCCCAGACCCCCCTGTGGCGTGTCTTTGCGCGACAATCTATCGTCCTCCCATGCGACATGTGCTATCTGTCAGTTGTGTTGTACTTGAGCGTATGCGACTATGGAGCCAGGCCAACAGACGTTCGCTACCGTGGCCTCCGGCGGCTGGGGGGCTCCGCCCCCCACACCCCCCTGTGGCATGTGCCTGGTCTTGGAGCCAAGTCCTTGCGCGTACGGGGCTGCGGCATGTCGGTTCCAGCACCCTCGCGGAAGGCTGGGCCCGAGCACTGATCTCTAAGAGACGAACCACCTTGCGAATGCGATCGGGTTTGCGGGCTTGCGGCCATGACATCTCGAAAGGGTCGTCATGTTTCGGGTTCGACTTGGTGGGCATCCGTGGCATGCAAGAGATGGCATACCAGGAGCCACGCAGCACCAGGTCGACCTGGATCTGATCGAGCTCAGGGGGAAGGAAGCACAGTCACCAAAGTGATATCACCGCCGGCCTCAACCACCAAACTGCAACCGCAGAAGTTCCGCTATTCTCACAAGGGAAGGCGCCCTGGGATGTAGCAGTGATTTGTGTGCAGCGCCATCAAGTGACACTGACCGCCTTGAACAGAGAGGTAGTGTACAGATGGCGATCAGTGAGAGGGCGTGCTGTGTCCTCCCACTTCCCCATCTACCTCCATTCGTTCACCGTTGTTGATAGCGATTTTTTCGCCATTTTTTCGAATCGTATGCATCGGTCAGGCCGAGTGAATCAAAATAGCGCAAAAATCACACCAAAATCTGTGTCTGAGGCACAGAAATCGTGCAAAAAAGCACCCAAAAAAAGTGCAAAAAACCCAAAATAGGATTTCGAAAATTGGCCAAAATACCCCCAAAATAGAGCCACACCTGGTCCCCCTACAAATCGCCGGTCTTAGGAGCAAAAAATTTGGGCACCCAGATTTCAAAAATTTTCAAACTATTTTCTGGACCAAAAATCAAACTATTGAGGTCCTGGCCGGACATGTCCGGGGGGGGGGTCAAAATTGGATTTCCCGAATTTCCGGGTCCGGACATGTCCGCCCGGACATCCGGACACCAGAAAATGTCCGCCCGGACATGTCCGCCCTGTCCGGGGCGGACATTTCTGGATGTCCGGATGTCCGGGCGGACATGTCCGGGCGGGAAATTCGGGAAATGTCCGGGGGGGGGGGGGGGGGGGGGGGGGGGGGGGGGTCAAAATTGGACCCGGACATCCGGACACCCGGATTTCCGGGTCCGGGCATGTCCGCCCTGTCCGCCCTGAAATCGCCTAAGGGGCCGGGGGAAATCCAGGAAATTCGGGAAATCCAGGAATATGAAGAATCCTCCATATGTTGACAGGAAGTTTTGGGTTTAACCATATGTTGACAAAAACTTTTTGTTTCAATCATACACGGTGGACTCCAGCGGCCCTAGCGGGAGTCTGGGAGCGGGAGTCTGAGCGGGTGTCAAAGACTCCCGCTAGCGGGAGTCTATACTCCCGCTAGGGGGAGTCTGACTCCCCCTAGCGGGAGTCTTTTCACCTATTTTCATCCATTTTTCCCATGATATAGTTACAGTCTACTGGCGTGGGGGGTAAAATCATGGTGGAAGAGGGATGGGGAGGGGCTTGTTTTGCTTCTGTCAGTTTCCCCGGACTCTGGACTACCTACCTATCCTCCTGGTAGCGGCTACACCTGCGGAGGTGAGCGGTTAGAATTTGAGGTGTCAAAGTGCGGCCATCGCCTGTCGTAGTTGTGTTACACCTTGGGCAAGACAAGCCATCCTGCAGGCCTCATCTTCTTCGTCAGAACTGTCATCCCCCTCCTGCTGTGCGCGTTGGTCAAGCGTGCTCAAAGTCGCCTCGGATGACACGAATGGTGTGAAAGTCGCCCCCAGCGGGATTGGCATTTTGCACAAGCAGAGCGATAATTTGCGGTGTCCTTCGGGGAACCGGGACAGGAAGTAGGGCGCGCTGATGGGTTCAACGAAGTCCTGTGTGTTGCAGTGCACAAACCCCTTCTGCAGCTGTGTCAACTGTGTGCAAAGAACATACACAGCCAATCTATGAGCGTGTCGGGTGTGCAGACACGGACACAGGATGACTTCTCTATACCCGAGGATCCCGTCCTGCGACAGGTGCGCAACCTTCCAAGGCATGCCCGATGCGCGCCGCTTCTCTTCTGCCATCGCAAGATCTCTCTCGTAAGTTGCGGAGCTGGCGATTGTAACGGCATCTTTCTTGCGATGTCCGTTCTCTGCTTCTTCAAATTCGTCGTTGTTCTGCAGAGGCACTGCATCTTCTGGAGCCCACCAATGATGGAGACTGTGTACGTAGGCATTGCGCGTTGATCCCTTTTCGGCATGCTCCATCAACCAGTGAAATATATGCCCTGAGATCCGAGCACGCAAGAAGGGAATCCGGGCTGACTCATCCTTGCATCCCCAGAAGCGCCAGGGGATGTCTGCATACCGGAAATGCATGAGGTCTGCAAGGGAGACAAAGAGGTAGCGGAACAAGCCCTTGTAGGTGTGTCCTGTGACAGGCAAGCACGACCTTCCGGAACTGAGCACCTGTCCCATGCTGCGACACATTCAGTGCAAGGTTTGTACAGGTCTTGTCGAATATTTTTTTGTTGTCTCATCCAGTACCCTGATCAGCCGCATGGCGATCCCCTTGCAGTCATGGAGTGCTGGGGTGACGTAGCGGGCATTGGGAAGCACACCTGCCAAGAGGGAGGGGTAGCCAGCCTCTTTCATCTCAGAGAGAGTCAGGTGCGGGTATCGATGCACCTGTTGATACCAGCGTTCTTCTGGGATGTCGCACAGTGAGCATCGGTGCCCTCGCCCCCCGCATCGCCTCATTGTTGCCCACTGCTGATCTATACTCCCGCTAGCGGGAGTTGGACTCCCCCTAGTTGAGACTCCCGAAAAGGGTTAAACCCGGTAGTGGTACCCTACCCCCGCTGGAGTCCACCGTGCAAGGCCGGATCAGCCCACGGGTGGGTTTGAGGAAGAAATCTGGGGGGGCAAATTTTGCTGCGACTTCCGGTTTCACCCGGCCGAACTCCAGCATCTATCCAGACCCACGGTGCCAAGCCGTTCGCCCGTGTCGCGATCATTCGCGGCTTCAGGCTGCCCCCGACGACACGTTTGTATCCTGCACCTTGCCATACTTCGCCTCCACCTTGTATATGACGGAGAGCGCCCTCCTTCCGCATCGTTGCGACTTCCCTGACAGCAAACTTATCCATGTCAGGGAAGACATGGCGATGATTGCGTTGGCCACCTGGGTGCTGTGCTGGTGGAGCTCCTTGCTCAACACCGTTGCTAGGAGCCTTCTAATGGATCCCAGTGTCAGCACACTGCCCCCTTTTTTAACAGGGAAGGCCGTGCAAAAATCATGCACAATGTTCGTCGCCTCCGCAGCCTCGGGACTCTCTGCGCTCTTCTTCTTCTTAATCGACTTTGCCGCCGGCTTCGCTGCCGGCTTCGTTGTCGTCTTCCCCATTTTTGTGAATCAGGTCTGCGAGCTGGGATGGGTGGAAACGTCCGTTTCGTTTGGTGTGGCTGTACTTCAGTGACGAGTGCCACATTGCATAGGTATCATGGGAAAAATGAGTGAAAATAGGTGAAAAGACTCCCGCTAGGGGGAGTCAGACTCCCCCTAGTTGAGACTCCCGAAAAGGGTTACCCTACCCCCGCTGGAGTCCACCGTGCACCTTTTGGGTGGATTTTTGCCTTGTCTGATTTTTCGGCTTTTTCGGCCCAAAACCGTACCAAACCTCATTTGTTTGATTTTTGGGACCGCATGGGGGATTCAGGGGCCAAAAATATCAGTTTTTTTAGGATTTCGTTCGACAATGGACAGTTTCAGACCACTAGAATCCGAGTTTGGGGTCAGAATTTTTTTTGAACACCTTTTGGGTGGATTTTTGCCTTGTCTGATTTTTCGGCTTTTTCGGCCCAAAACCGTACCAAACCTCATTTGTTTGATTTTTGGGACCGCATGGGGGATTCAGGGGCCAAAAATATCAGTTTTTTTAGGATTTCGTTCGACAATGGACAGTTTCAGACCACTAGTAGAGGAGGCATAGCCTGCTGACCTGGCTGTCTAAAAAATTATTTTTTTTAAAATCGCATTGTCTTTTCGACCCTATACCAAAAGTGGTCCCAAATCGGTCCGGGACGACCGTCCACAACCGTCCACACTCTCTAAATGCTCGATGTTGCATTTTAAATTCAAAAATTCACATTTTCCAGCCAACTGGGCCAGTTTCCTTAGGAAAATGGCTCAAAATTGCAAACACTCCATTTCTACGGGCCACCACAGGCCAATAGAGTACCAAAATCGGTTTTTTCGCATTCTACGGCCTCAGGCAGACCGTCCACACCCAAAAATCACCCCCAGGTGGTCAATATTGGGGTGTTCTGGCACTTTTTCACCTGTGGACGGTTGTGGACGGCTGTGGATGGCTGTGGATGGTTGTGGACGGCTGTGGACGGTCTGCCAAGAGGTTACTGGAGGTTGCTAGGCTGCGGGCGGACCGTCCACACCCAAAAAACACCCCCAGTTGGTCACGATGGGGACGGTACGTCTCTTTTTCGTCTGTAGACGGTTGTGGACGGTCTGCCAATAGGTTGCTCCAGGATGCGAGATTGTTCTCGGTAGGTCACCGACTGTAACCGATTGTTCTCGGCATGTAACCGATTGTAACCGATTGTAACCGATTGTTCTTGGCATGTATCCGATTGTAACCGATTGTCCTCGTCATGTAACCGATTGTAACCGATCGTTCTTGGCATGTAACCGATTGTCACCGATTGTCCTCGTCATGTAACCGATTGTAACCGATTGTTCTTGGCATGTAACCGATTGTCACCGATTGTCCTCGTCATGTAACCGATTGTAACCGATTGTCCTCGTCATGTAACCGATTGTAACCGATCGTTCTTGGCCTGTAACCGATTGTAACCGATTGTTCTTGGCATGTAACCGATTGTCACCGATTGTCCTCGTCATGTAACCGATTGTAACCGATCGTTCTTGGCATGTAACCGATTGTAACCGATTGTCTTCGTCATGTAACCGATTGTAACCGATCGTTCTTGGCATGTAACCGATTGTAACTGATTGTTCTCGGCATGTAACCGATTGTAACCGATTGTTCTTGGCCTGTAACCGATTGTAACCGATTGTTCTTGGCATGTAACCGATTGTCACCGATTGTCCTCGTCATGTAACCGATTGTAACCGATCGTTCTTGGCATGTAACCGATTGTAACTGATTGTTCTCGGCATGTAACCGATTGTAACCGATTGTTCTTGGCCTGTAACCGATTGTAACCGATTGTTCTCGGCATGTAACCGATTGTAACCGATTGCCCTCGTCATGTAACCGATTGTAACCGATCGTTCTTGGCATGTAACCGATTGTAACCGATTGTTCTCGGCATGTAACCGATTGTAACCGATTGTCCTCGTCATGTAACCGATTGTAACCGATCGTTCTTGGCATGTAACCGATTGTAACTGATTGTTCTCGGCATGTAACCGATTGTAACCGATTGTTCTCGGCATGTCACCGATTGTAACCGATTGTCCTCGTCATGTAACCGATTGTAACCGATCGTTCTTGGCATGTAACCGATTGTAACCGATTGTTCTCGGCATGTAACCGATTGTAACCGATCGTTCTTGGCATGTAACCGATTGTAACTGATTGTTCTTGGCATGTAACCGATTGTAACCGATCGTTCTTGGCATGTAACCGATTGTAACCGATTGTTCTTGGCCTGTAACCGATTGTTCTCGGCATGTAACCGATTGTAACCGATTGTCCTCGTCATGTAACCGATTGTAACCGATCGTTCTTGGCATGTAACCGATTGTAACCGATTGTTCTTGGCCTGTAACCGATTGTTCTCGGCATGTAACCGATTGTAACCGATTGTTCTTGGCCTGTAACCGATTGTAACCGATTGTTCTCGGCATGTAACCGATTGTAACCGATTGTTCTCGGCATGTAACCGATTGTAACCGATCGTTCTTGGCATGTAACCGATTGTAACCGATTGTTCTTGGCCTGTAACCGATTGTTCTCGGCATGTAACCGATTGTAACCGATTGTTCTTGGCATGTAACCGATTGTAACCGATTGTTCTCGGCATGTAACCGATTGTAACCGATCGTTCTTGGCATGTAACCGATTGTAACCGATTGTTCTCGGCATGTAACCGATTGTAACCGATTGTTCTCGTCATGTAACCGATTGTAACCGATCGTTCTTGGCATGTAACCGATTGTAACCGATTGTTCTCGGCATGTAACCGATTGTAACCGATTGTTCTCGTCATGTAACCGATTGTAACCGATCGTTCTTGGCATGTAACCGATTGTAACCGATTGCCCTCGTCATGTAACCGATTGTAACCGATTGTAACCGATTGTTCTTGGCATGTAACCGATTGTAACCGATCGTTCTTGGCATGTAACCGATTGTAACCGATTGTTCTTGGCATGTAACCGATTGTAACCGAAACAGAACGGTGTCTCCCCTTGCCCCCTCCACTCTCGGTCACTCTGCGTGCCTCTCAGATGTTGTGTGCGGACCCCTCAGCAGACTGCTTAACTTTAACTTTGCTGCACCTACGTTGCTCACACAGCACTAACCCACTGCAGGCACTGGCACGTTCCACAGCTTCTGATAATGTCCGGCTTGGTTACCTTCGCGGAAGCGTGCAAGCTGCAGGGTATCCCAGACGAGACTACGGGGAAGGTCGCGGGTGCGCTTCTCCGCAACGCAGGATGGCCGAAACCCGTAACGAGCCGGACCTCAAACGGCGTGCAGAAGATGTATTGCTTGGCAGATATCCGTCGGCCCAATCCCCTCTCCTCCGAAGAGGCAATCCGGCAGTTGACTGCTTCGTCCCCGGGCCGCTGCTTCCCCGACGATGTCCTGATCGCTCCTCTGGGTGAGCCCGATGATCTCGCTGATCAGGCGGCGCTCCTCCCCCACCCCGAGGATGCGGATCCCGTCTCGCAGAGCGTGATCTCGGCGGTCACGCGGGGTCCTGCTGCTGCTGGCAACGACGAGCCTGATGAGCCTGAGGCGCCTCCGTCACCGACTCCCGTGCCGCCGAAACCTCTGCCTGCCGCGCTCCCACCGACGTCTCCGACGAGTCCCGCCGACGATGTCGACATTGGTTCTTCTGTGTGCAGTGACCCTGCCGACCTCGCCAGCCTCGATGACCTCGCCGACCTCGCCGACTCCGCCTGCCCCGTTGACTCCGCCTCCCACGCCAACACCGACTCCCCCGTTGCGACTGCGATGGACGCGTTGCGTGACGCTGTGGCTGCTGGTGAGGGGTGGTGCTGCATCAGCAGCGCCGAGTACCTGACTCTCCTGCGCTCCCTCTTGCCCGCAGGTGCGAAGGTGTCGGACACCGCCCTCTTCTCCCTGGTGAAGGAGAACGCCGACTGCATGTCTTCTGCTCTGCATCCTCACGAGAAGGGTAGTGATACCCGGGGGATGAAGAAGAAGTACTGCATCGGAAATGCAGTGCCGGGACGGCCGTGCAGCCTCCACTTCGTCGGACAGGGCACGCCTCCGCCGGCCCCCGTGGGGCGCCCCTCCAAGACCCTCCCCGAGCGGGTCTTGCAGGTCAAGGCTTTGCAGAAGGCCTTGCTGAGGGCGAAGGACCGCATTGCGCAGCTGACGGAGGAGTTGGCTGCTGCGCACGAGGTTCTCGGGCGCAAGGGGGACATTGTTCTTCGTGGGGTGACGGGCCGGAAGTCCTGCACCGAGCCCTACCCCATGAAGGTGCTGCGGGCGCTGTTGGAGTTGCGGATGGCTGGCATCGGTCAGGAGTCGTCGCGCAGGGTGCTGCGCGACATCATCAAGCTCCTGAGCGATGGGGTGGAGATGCCGATCCCCTCTCGCTGGACGCTCCGCGAATTCGAGATCCCGAGCGGAGCGGCTTCCTTCGCCGTCTTCTTGGAGGATGTCGCGAGGACGCAGACCGGCGGAGGGGGCCTAGGCAAAGACCGGCAGAAGGCCACCCTCTCCCTCGCCCACGATGCCACCTCCTCCTTGGGCCGGAGTAGTGTCTCGCTGCACGTTGTCACCGCCCACGTCGCTGCAGACGAGAATCGCGTACGCGGGGCCTGCGCCTCCGCCCTCCCCCTGAAGAACGGGAAGGCTGCAGGGAAGACCTCCAACCTGCAGGCGGTCCGCCGCATAGTCTCCGCCCACAAGCTCCGTATTAGCAACGCCACCCTGAGCGACCATGCTAGCACGGAGGCGAAGGCGACCAGGGACGCGGGGGGCGCCATCGTCCACCTACGGTGCATGCACCATAAGGTTGGAGGCGCACTGAAGTACGCAGTGCAGACGGCGGGGAAGGCCTTGATGATGTCTCATCGGGTCGACCCGGCAGCCAACGTTGCCAGCGTACTTGCAGTCCTCGACCCGACAAACGGCCGGTCAACCGCCGGGGTCATTTTCGTGGATGCTGAGCTTGGGAAAGCACTTGACATGCGCTACCCCCGGGGCCTGGGGTTTGCCCGTGAGCGGGGGTCGAAGTGGCATGCCCGTCCTCAGCAGTGCTCCCGCCTCCTCAAGTTCTCCGCCTCCATCCTGGAGATGGTGAGAGAGGAGCGGTTCACCCCGACTGCGACAGAGATCCTCACTCTTCTGGGGACCCCCACCGTCGCCGCCTACTGTGCAGCCTGCCATTTCATTGGCAGCCTGTACTTGAGGTTCCTCAACGACCTCAAGCCCAGGCGGTTGAACGAGGAGACGGGCCGCCTCGAGGTCAACTTCGAGGCGGGATGGGGTGTGCTGAGGCCGCTGCACCTCCTCGCCCGCGACCTGAGCGCCGACTCCGCCGACAACGACTTCCCTGCCCTGCGGAAGCATTGGGGACAACCCCGCCACGGTGAGGAGGAGGTGGGGCGGGCTGAGGCGTTGGAGGTGGTGAAGGATCACCACGATGTATTTGCGGAGGTCTGGGTTCCCTGCATCCAGGGGTTTGCGAGCACATTGGCAAGGTTCATCGGCTACGATGAAGCTGCAATGGCGTCGGCATCACCCGAAGACCTCCCTTCGCTACCCTCCACACAAGACCTCGCAGAGTGTGTGGCTGGGAATGCATCGTTCTTGGCGCAGAGGGCCCCCAACCTCTCTTCTGCTGCCTTGTCTGGGATTACCCAGAGCAAGGTGAACCGCTTCCTGTTGGGTTATGGCAACTGCAACAACGCAAGGTATGCAGGCTCTTCAGCCTCCTTTTTTCTCCCCTCCCTTCGTTCTTTTTTTTTACATCGCAACAACATATGCTGGCAGAGTCAGAACCGATAGATTTTTTTTATCTCATTCATTGTCATTCTCTCTTCCTCTCTTCTTCATGACTTTTCCAAGTCACGAAGAAGACTACTTCATTATCACCATTTCCTGTTTTCAGTGTGATTCGTCGTACAACCATTCCTTTCCATCGCCTTACAGGTACGGCCGTTTGCTGCGCCAGGCGAAGCGGGCGCGGAAGAAGACCCGTGGCGGGATGTACACCGAGGCCGCGGCGAACACCGCCACGGGGGCTTCTGCGGCTGCGCTGAAGGCCGTCAGCGGGGTGGCCCACCCTGACCTCGTCCGCCTCTGCGCCCTCCACGCCATCCCTGTCACGGCGATGAGCAAGGGAAAGGAGGTGGCGCGGCAGAAGGAGGCGCTGACACGCAGCTTTGCTGAGAAGCTGTGTGGCCCTGGCTCTGCGGATGCCCGTGTCTGGGTGGAGCGGCTGAAGTCCGTGAAGGAGGCAGTTGGCATCCTTCCGGTTCGTTCGAAACCGCTGTCCAGATTTTTGCGGAAGGCGGGGCTGAAGCCGTGGGGGTCCGACGCTGTCTCGTCTGCGTCGCACGACGTCCGTGTGCGCTTTGCCCTGACGCAGTGGGGGCGAATCCTCCCCATTCTGCGGGAGAAGGGGCAGCAGCTGCAGCCGAGGGAGCGGCTGGGCCGCCTCGACGCCCCCACCCTGTTCGCGTTGTTGGCCAAGGCGGGCCTGAAGGTGGAGGCTGGGGAGACGAAGCGCGACCTCTCCGCCCTCCTCCTGCGCAACTGGACGGAGCAGTTGAGTGGCCATGTCGAGGCCGTGGAGGAGACCCTTGGCTTGAAGGCCCGCACCTTCCCCGACACCATCTCGCCCTCCGTGGTAGATACAATCACGGAGCTCTACCGGAGAGTGAAGACTGCACCTGCTGCGTTGAAAGAGGAGAAGGGACAGGGTGAGGATGGCAAGGGTTGTGAGGATGGTGAGGAGGCTGTGGATGCTGTGGATGCTGTGGAGGAGGAGGAGGAGGAGGAAGAGGAGGTGGAGGTGGGTGATGAGGCTGATCCTGAGGCAAATGATGTTGGGGCGGCTAGGATCGCTCTCCTGAATGAGCATTGTTTTCCTCTCGGCCTCCACGCCTCTCCAGGTTGTGGGCGGCAGAAGGATGGTGTGTTGCATGCGTCGGAGTCCACGCACGAGGGGGGTTGGGCTTCCCTCAACTGGTTTTTGGGTGAGTGTGGCATCCAGTTTCTCACCTTCCGGGAGATGCAGGTTTTGCAACACGAGGTCAATCCAGAGAGCTTTCACTGGACCGGTAAGTTCACGCTGGCAACGATGCAACGGGCCATCGAACAGCACACAAGTGGACTCCGGAACAATGGCTATCGGCTTCTGCCGGTAAGTAAAAAAAATACCTTTGTTGATGATCCTCAGTCTATTTCTTCCCCAGCCCTCTTTTTTTTTAACCGTCAAACTCTGCATTGGATGGCTGCCTTCCCCCTCAAAGACACCGTTGCCACATTGCAGAAGTTGACTCCAGCCCAACTGCACGCCTATCCGCGCGAAACGCTTTATTGGGTGGTTCACGACACGGACACTGCCAAGCGCGCCATTGCCGCAGGGGATCTGGATCGGGAAAGCCATGCATATGAAGTTTTTAAACTTGTGCCGAAAGGTGTCCTCCCCACCACCAAGGCACAATTTTTTGGCACCCGACCCAGGCGCACATTCCCTGTGGCAGTGAAGTCGCGTTCTGTTGTTCGGAGCGGGCCCACAGTCCGGAAGAGAAAACGGTTTGGGGGGACTGAAGTCATTGACCTCTCCCAGGTGCCAGAGACCCCAAGAGACAAGAAGGGGCGCCTTGGACATGGGAGGTATGATACGGCTCAACTGAGTGACGAGTCATACATTCCAGCAACTTCCCAACGCCACCTCATCCCAGAGACCCTGCTGTATTTTTCGAAATACCACCATCTCCCCGTCACAGATACTGTGCAGGAAGGTGACGGCTTTTTTCTTTCCCTCCTCCGTTTCAACCGTTTTTCTGCGTACCAGTCAGTCCGCGCTCTGCGTGAGAGTGCCTTTGGTGACGCAACAAACATGAAACACGACCTGGAGGTGTACCTCATGAAAATACACAAGGATACCCTTGCTTCTGTTTTTGAAGAGAAGGGGGAGAAGAACCTGCCCGTACATGAAAGGCACCAGTCTCTCGTTCACTGGCGCAAGAGTATGTGCAAAGCGGCGGAAGATGAAAAGGTGACCCAACGTGGTGGTTCTTTTGCCCTGCATTTTTTTGTGAATGTGCACCAGATTCGCTTGAGAATTATTACTCAGAACAAGGAAGGTAAACCCAGGGTCAGGGAGTTACGGCCTCGCACATGGTGTGAGAAGGCAAAGAACTGGGAAGCAGGAAGTACGGCTTCTCTCCCTACTATCTTCCTTTACCAGTACCGGCAGGATACCCAAACGAATTTTTACTCCCTCCACCTCCCCACTGAGCGTGACTTTTCCCGTGCTTCAAGTGTTTTTTATAGAATTCAGAACATGGGTCCAAACGTGGAAAACGCACAAGAACAAATGGAGCAAGAGGATATGCGGAGGAAGGCGGTCCCCATGGCACTCCCCTGT